>JAOWBH010162443.1:0-11184 GCA_028566215.1 Silene coronaria
CACACACACACACACACACACACACACCTCTATTATTTAGTAAGTTAACTTTTAACTACTAAATATCATCTTATTTAATCACATTAACATAAGACATAAATTTATTAATCAATTCTCGTACAATTAAATAATAAATTTACTTGGCCCGAGTTCTAAACTCGCCATAAAAAATAAATTCACTTGACTAATAAAAGTTAAATAACACAAGAGACTAATTAAATTGTATCTTATACAATTAAATTAGTCTTTCCATTGGGGATCCATCCTATAAATGTGTCCTTAAAGGATCAGCTGATCACCGCCGTCATACGGTAGTTACGTTAAACCCTAGTCGGCCAATCATTACCGATATACGTTAATCAGCTGACGAGTATAAATAAATAGTATATCCCGAGTATATTCCTCTTATGAGATTTATTAAGTAAACGCATTACTGTGGAGGACACCTACTCCAACATGGATTACCCATCGCAACGGGTAATCCGCACCGCCAGTGGGAGACCACAGCCTAGCTACCAAAATCCCCGCTCATTGCAATGAGCGAACCCAGATCCTTAATATGCACATCCTCCTTGTGATGAGAGTCACAAGAGGCAATTTATGGGGGTGAAGTCCATCTCCCAACAATGGCCTCACAATCACAATCATACCGTCACATCACATCGCCTCAAAATCATTAACATAATCAATAAATCATCACAACAATACATGCCATACAATACAATAACAACGATAATGACTGAGTAGGGAAACCCTACCTCGAAAGCAATCCAATCCCACACAAGCAAGCTAGAAATGCTCTTTTATGAAACCGTCACCTATAATAACAATACTCAAACATCACTACATAAACCAAATCATCAAACCCCTAATTCAAATCTGATTAGGGTTAAAATGCCATAAACGAAAAGATGAAATACGAGACTTACACTTCGATCGACGTCCGAAATGATGAAATCCAGACACCAAAATGCTAATCCATTGTTAAGAGGTGATTATATTGATTAGAAGAGTGATTATGAAATGTTTTAGGTTTCTGAATGTTAATTGCCGACTAAAATTAATTTATAAAGGCTCCTCAATCACCCTAATCCAACCGCTCGGATTTCGCTAAATAAACCAACACTCGGTCGAGTGCTCAACCTACTCAGTCGAGTATGTAGCATACTCGTTTGAGTACACGGTACTCGTTCGAGTACACGATATTCGATCGAGTACGTAGCGTACTCGTTCGAGTACACAATACTTGATCGAGTACGTCCTACTTGACCGAGTTCCCACACACATAAATACGGAGTATTACAGTCTTCCCCCCTTTAGAACGAACTTCGTCCTCGAAGTTCACACTCAACCAAACTGAATAACCCATGCAAACAAAAAAATCCCAAGACTTAAATGAAATTAACGAATTTAATGCAAATAAGTACTGAAAATTACTCCCAAAATTCCGTGCAATCATCTCCTACCCCCCTACAGAAATAAGGTTACGTCCTCATAACCAAACATACATGGCCGAAAATATGTGGATAGCGCTCTCTCATAGACTCCTCCGTCTCCCACGTGGCCTCCTCCACGTTGTGATTAGTCCACAACACTTTAACCAATGTTGTCTCACCGGTTCTGGTCTTGCGTACTTTTCGGTCCAAGATCTCCTTAGTTACCTTAACAAAGGTAAGAGCATCGTCTAATTTGATCGTCTCGGCCTCAAGCACATGCGTCGGATCGCTGACGTACTTCCTCAGTTGCGACACATGAAATACATTATGAATGCGATCAAGTGCCGGTGGAAGCGTTAATTGGTAAGATACCTTTTTTACTCTATCTAATATCTCATACGGGCCGATAAACTTCTATATTAGTTTACCTCTCTTGCGAAATCTCATCACGTCTCGCATAGGTGACACCTTCAAAGTACTTTGTCACCAACCTGAAACTCGACATCTCGACAATGTTGGTCTGCATAACTCTTCTGTCGGTCTTGTGCTGCTTTCATTTTCTGCTGAATCAGATGTACCTGCTCAATCATATCCTAAACCATCTGGGTCCCAAAAGCACTACCTCAGAACTATCATCCCAACACACCGGGCTCCGGCATTTCCTTCCATACAATGCCTCGAATGGTGCCATCCCAATGCTCGTGTGATAGTTGTTGTTATAAGAGAACTCGATCAGATCAAGGTGATCCTCCCAAGAACCCCCGAACTCCATCACACAAGTTCTCAACATATCCTTCAAGGTGTTGATAGTTCGCTCCGTCTGACCATCTGTAGCAGGATGAATTGCCGTAATCATTTTCAATGTGGTGCCCATCAATTCCTACAACTCGTGCCAAAAACGTGAAATAAATCTTGCATCACGATCTAAAACAATATCTTGTGGCACACCATGAAGCTTCACCATATCCTTCCTATAAGCCAGTGCCAACACAATCTTACATCAAGTATCTTTCATCGGAATAAAATGAGCTGACTTGGTCAACCGGTCGACTATCACCTAAATCATATTGTTGCCCTTTTGCGATCTCGGTAACCCCATAATGAAATCCATCAAAATCGACTCCCTACATTCGTCGCTGCTCACCTTTGACTCTTTGACAAGTCAAACATCGAGCCACGAAATCTGCCACCTCCTTCTTCATTCCCGGCCACCAAAAGGTCTTCTTCAAATCCTTGTATAACTTGTCCTCACCTGGGTGGATGGAGTATGAAGTGTAATGAGCCTCAGTCAAAACTACCTTCTTTAATTCGCCGTCGTTAGGCACACATCACCTATTATCGAACCGAACACTCCCTTCTGCATGAATGGTAAATCTCGAAGTAGTACCCTTTTCCACCATTTTTCTCCACTCCCGAATCTTAGGATTGTCTAACTGCTTTGTACGAATATCATCATAAAGCTCAGGCTCCACGGTCAAGTCACTAATGGTATCCCTCTTCTGGATCATATGTATCCCCATATTTCTCACTTCCTCTTTTAATTTGATCAACGACATTACGGTACACAAAGAATGCACACTCTTCTTATTTAATGCATCGACCACTACATTCTCCTTACCCTCGTGATAGATGATCTCTATATCGTAGTCACCCATCAACTCCATCCATCTCCTCTGACACATATTCAACTCTCGCTGAATAAACACATACTTCAAGCTCTTATGATCTGAAAATACCTTAAAGGTTGCTCCATACAAGTAGTGTCTCCAAATCTTCAAAGCAAATACAACGGCGCCCAACTCCAGATCGTGAGTAGGATAGCTCACCTCGTGTGATTTCATCTGTCTCGAAGCATAGGCAATCACCCTTCCGTTCTGCATAAGTACACAACCCAATCCACACTTTGAGGCATCAGTATAAACCTCAAAATTCTCACTTCCCTCTAGCAAAGCTAAGATAAGAGCCGAAGTCAAACGCTCCTTTATCGTTTGGAACACTTGCTTACAACTCTCATCCCAGCGAAATCTGGTATCCTTTCTCATCAAAGCTGTCATCAGTTTTGCAATCTTAGAAAAGTCTTTCACGAACCGCCGGTAGTAGCCTGCCAATCCCAAGAAACTCCTAACTTCAGTTACATTATTCGGTGCTACCCAATTTGACACGACCTCAATTTTTCTCGGGACCACGGCAACACCCACTTTAGAGATCACATGGCCCATAAAAGCCACTTTCTCTAACCAGAACTCACAGTTTGACAACTTGGAATATAACTGGTTATCCCGCAAGATCTGTAAGACAATTCTCAAGTGTTTCGCGTGCTCCTCTCTATTTTTCGAGTAGACCAGAATATCATCAATGAAAACCACCACAAACTGGTCCAAGTACTGGCTGAAGACTCGGTTCATAAGATTCATGAACACTGGTGGTGCATTAGCCAACCCGAATGACATCACCACAAACTCATAATGTCCATACCTCGATCGAAAAGCTGTCTTAGGAATGTCATTGTCCCGAATCCTCAACTGATGGTATCCCGATCTCAAATCTATCTTCGAGAACAGCCCAGCTCTAGTCAACTGATAAAAAAGGTCATAAATCCTTGTTAAATGATACTTGTTCTTCACCGTCACATGGTTCAGCCACCTATAATCAATGCACAGTCTCAAGCTCGCGTCCTTCTTTTTAAAGAACAACACCGGTGCGCCCCACAGTGACACACTAGGTCGAATGTACCCCTTGTCTAGTAGCTCACTCAACTGCTTCTTCAACTCTTCCAACTCTTTTGGTCCCATCTGGTACGGGGCCTTAGAGATAAGTCACGTCCCCGATTTCAACTCAACGCTGTAATCAATGTCTCTCTTTGGTGGAAACCATGGAATCTCCTCTAGAAAAACATCAAGAAACTTGTCCACTATCGGAATACTAGTTGTAGAAGGCTCTTCCCCTCGAGTATCCCGGACGTGGCACAAGATCATCGGACACCCCTTCCTTAAATATGACTTTAAGGTCACATATTTAATCATCTTTACCTTCGATCTCACTACGAAACCTCGGTAAGACACTCAAATACCCTTAGGTCCTCTCAAAGACACCTTTTTCTGATAACAGTCTATGGTTGCCTTGTACCTCCCCAACCAATCCATCCCGACTATAACCTCAAATCCTTCTAAAGGAAATTCAAATAAATCAACAGGAAAATCTACTCCTCTAACAAGAATCGACACTAACCTAAATAGTTATCAAAGTGAATTGCCTCACCTGACTGTATAAACCAAACTCAAAGCAGGACTCTTAGACACAAAAGAATGAGATGCACCCGAATCAAATAATACAAAGGTAAATAGATTATTGACTAGAATTGTACCGGTAACAACTAGTTCATCGTCCTGCGCTGTCTGTTTTTCCATCATGAACAGTTTGTCGCTGCTTTTCTGACCACCCTGAGTCGTGCTAGTTGACGCGGTCGACTTTGAAGCCGAACTCTGATTGCCATTATTGTTCTGGCGTTGATACGATCCGCTCCCACTATTGGAATTGCTTTGATTGCCCTGGTTATTCCACGAACCTGACATCCGGTTGCTAGCCATACTCAGAGATTCGAAAGAATTTCTCGGCGGAGCCTGCAGATATCCTCCCATGATACCACTAGTGCACTCAAACCTCTTGTGGCCCGTTCCGCCACAGTTGTAGTAGGTCAAACCCAAACTATTGCTGTAACTGCGAGTCCCCCTGCCACTATACTGCGACCCACCACCATAGCTAGAACCTCCCTTATAGGATTTAATGCGGCTGTAGTTACCCCTCTTAGGGTTGGAGTAACCACCACCGTCACTCTCCGCCTTGCACTTTTCATTTCCTCTCTTCTTGGCATCCTGAAACATCTTGCCCAGCCGCTCAGCAGTACCAACTCTTTCGTAGACTTCCTCCACATCATTGTTTAGCTCGGCCGGCAACCTTTGGAGAATTTTCAGGGTTTATCCCTTCTCGAACCGGAGTGCCAACATCTTTTGGCTAAGCTCTAATTCCTCCTCGACATATGATGACAACTCGTTGAACTTCACGTAGTAATCCATCACAGTCATCTCATCAGTCATTATAAATGAGTCAAACTCAGCCCTCAACATACGAGTCAAACTCAACCAACATTGGGAACAAACTTGTTACGTAACTCTTTACGAAACTCTGGCCAAGGGATAGCATCGATCCCATAATCTCGGTAAAATGCTCACATACCACGACGTTCCCGGTGCCACCACAACCCTGCCTGATCAGTCAATTAGAAAATGGCCTATTCGGTCTTAAGGTTGTCATGGCACTTGAGAACATCAAAGATGTTCTCCATCTCATGGATCCAATTTCCCAGCTTATTAGGTGGTTCAGTTCCCCCGTACTTCGTCGGACGGTGACGAGCGAACGCGTTACTAAGAGTAGTCAAATCCACTGCCACCTCTTTGGCTTTAGCCATATTCTCCAGTGCCTCATTCAGTGAATCGTTCTGTTCTAGCATTTTTACGATCTCCTCGACATTCATCTCACTAGCCCTCACCTCGATTGCTGATCTCTTTGGCGACATTTTGACCTTCAAGAGTAAAACAAACGTAAGCACATAACCTACGGCTTAGATAAAATCGTACGCATGCCAACAGAGACACTCAGTCGAGTGACAGGAAATACTCGACCGAGTCAAGGCCACTCGAACGAGTACATTCGTACTGGGTTGAGTGTCTAAACTCTAGAATCAACACAAATATGCAAGAACAAGCACTCGGTTGAGTACCTACTGTACTCGGCCGAGTACAGGACACTCGATCGCGCATCCACCATACTCGATTGAGTACAACCACTCCAGAATGGGATCTAAAATCCCTAGAAACCAACACCTCGGTCGAGTTCACAAGCACTCGGCCAAGTGCGCACCACTCGGTCGAGTATCACCAGTTCTCTGTCGAGTGCCGCGACTCCAGAAGCTGGCAGATTGGAAACTAAAAAGACACTAATTCGAGTGCCAGAGACACTCGATCGAGTGCGCTGCACTCGATCGAGTAGTCTACCCCACTCGGCCGAGTCATGCAAAAAAGCTCTCCTTATCCTCCAAGTTCGACATAAACTTCTAACATTTTACAATTAGACCTCATACGCAACATATATAACTCAAAATCAACATGCGTCCATCATGCTTCCGTCGAGCAATACCACACAACATAAATCACTTAACATCATACAACACGCAACTATATTATCGCGACCAAAGCAAAACATGAACTCAATATTCGCAACCCTCCTATACCTACCCAAGTGACCAGCTTGAGATTGAAAGGGCAAAGTGCGATCTTAGGACGTCTCCCAAATATTTACGGTAGCTCCTAGCAATCCCTACCCGGGTTCATTTTATTGGACACGTTGCGTCATTTAGATACATTGGTTTTAGGTTCCAAAATTGTCACTCTGATACCACTTTGTAAAACCCCCACTTACCAAAGAGCCTTTAGCAAGGCCTTCCCAAGTAATTAAGGGTGCCACAGTCTCGGTTACTCGAGATAGTATATATCAAATAGACCATAAAAGAATAATTATTATAACAGTATAAATTTTAACTGATTACAACGCAAATCTAAAAGATCAAGTAATCCAATAACAATCCAAATCAAAAGCCTGATGACTAAAAGACAACAACTAAAATAGGCGGAAGCTACTCAAGACTCAGCTAGGTGATTCCCACCCTTGTCCCATGCAATGCATCAACCAAGATCATCTGCTAAAGACACTGCTCACTATTCGCCGGCAATTCGAATGGATCATAGCAGAAGCAAAAGAAACAAACAAGCCTCCACGGTCAGTACATCATCATACAATCAGAAGTATAACGCAAAAGAAACAAAAAAAACCGTCATATTCCACATCCAACACCGCAACCAACAAGATGGATTACCTATCGCAATGGGTAATCTGCACCGCTAATGGGAGACCGCAGACTAGCCACCAAAATCCCCGCTCATTGCCTCAACATCACAATCATACCGTCACATCACATCGCCTAAACATCATTAACATCATCAATGAATCATCACAACAACACATGCCACACAATATAATAACAACGATAATGACTGACATGAGTAGGGAAACCCTACCTCGAAAGCAATCTAATCTCACAAAAGCAACCCAGAAATGCTCTTCTATGAAACTGTCACCTATAATAACATTAATCTCACATCACTACATAAACTAAATCACCAAACCCCTAATTCGAATCTGATTTGGGTTAAGATGCCATAAACAAAACGATGAAATACGAGACTTACGCTACGATCGACGTCCGAAATGATGAAATCCTGACACCAAAATGCTAACCCTTGGTTAAGAGGTGATTAGAGTGACTAGGAGAGTGATTATGAAATGTTTTAGGTTTTTGAATGTAAACTGCCGACTAAAATTAAATTATAAAGGTTCCTCCATCACCCGAATCCAACCGCTTGTATTTCGCTAAATTAATCGGCACTCGATCATGTGTTGTACTCGGTTGAGTACCTAGCGTACTCGGCCGAGTGCCCACACTCCAGTAGCCAAATAAGCCTGCCTGGACACTATACTCGGTCGAGTAAACGGTACTCGATCGAGTACGCCCTACTTGAACGAGTCCCCACACATATAAATACAGAGTATTACATTGTCACCCACTTGAAACTCAATATCACGGTAATACAAGTCCGCATAGCTCTTTTGCCGGTCCTGCGCCGCCTTCATCTTCCGCCGGATCAGGTGAACCTGTTCAATCATATCCTAAAACATCCATGGTCCTAAAACTACAGCCTCAGAACTGCCATCCCAATAAACTGGACTTCTGCACTTCCTTCTGCATAGTGCCTCGAACGGTGTCATCCCAATGCTTGTATGGTAGCTATTATTATAAGAAAACTCATTCAAATCTAGACGATCTTCCCAAGTACCGTCATACTCCATCACACAATTTCCCAACATGTCCTCTAAGGTCTTAATAGTTGCTATGATATTGAGATTGATTACCATCTATTGATGTATTGTGATGGAAGATTGGTGGTGGAGCGGTGACATTGTGATTGTTTGTGGGGATGTTGGGAGACGGTCTCACCCCCATTATCCGCCCCTCGTGACTCCCATCATGGAGGGGGATGTGCACATTAATGGTGTGGGTTCGCTCGTGCGTCGAACGAGGCTTAGGTGGAATTGTCTGCGGTCCCCCACTGGCGACGTGGGTTCCCCGATGTGATGGGGCCCGGTTGGAGTTGATGATATTGGAGTTGGTGATGGTGTTCACTGTGACTGCTAATCTTATTGTGCTTCTTGTTTATGTCGGTGTTGACTGTTTACTGACGTGTGTGGTGTTGTTGTTTTCCTTTCTTCTTCTTGTGTGTTCTGCTGTGATCCATTTGATATTGCCGGCAAATGGTGAGTAGTCAGATTAGCAGGTGATAGTGTAGCTGGCTTGGCTTGGGATTGGTTGGAGAGTGCTTGGATTCTAGATGGATCGTGGAGTCTCACCTCGCTTAGTTGTGATGGTTTAGTCGATGAGTTGTATCTTCTTTATTTCCGCTGTAATAATATGTAATCACTTTATGAATGTTTCATTACGGTTTCGATGATGCTTACTTCCTCGAGAAACCAAGATGGTAATGCCACATCTTGCTTGGGAAGGTCTTGCTGAAGGCTCCTCGGTAGGGTGGGGTGTTACATTGACTCACCGTTACATAATATTTGCATCCTTGAGGTTAAGACACACTGCATAATGGTGTCAATAAGTAGTTATGGTAGGTTCAAATTAACCAATATGTCCGGAATAAGCTTAATCGAAGTTGGCGATAAACGTTTTGAAGATTAGTTTTGGTAGTCATGTATCCTTTTACACATTTTTCCATCTCACAGTATGTAACACCCCCATTTACCCAAGAGCCTTTAGCAAGACAATCCCAATTAAATAGGAGGGTTACCATCTCGGTTTCCCGAGGTAGTACATATCAAAACCACAATTAAGAACAATTTAATAGTATATTGCATAATATTTAAACCGTCATACAATAGTGATAACTTATAAACTAGTGACTGAATTATTACACCGGAATACTCTATTTTTCTGAAACAATAACTAAAGACTACTATGTGATCGACTCTACATGCTCGTCTGTGTCACACCCAAGCCCTAGCCAGCATCCATAGCAAATTAGCAATCCATACAATTACTTGTCAGAATTCACTGATCACCATTTGCCGGAAATATTAAATGAATCATCACAGATATATTTTGAACGAATTTTGGCAAAAGAAAACAACACACGTCAACTAACAGCTAATACAAACAATCAAGATAAGAAGGAAATACAACATCAAGTACAAGCGAGCGTGCTCGGCCACAGTGGTACTTAAATCACACGACGAACGTGCTCGATCACAGTGGTATTCAAATCACACGGCAAACATGCTCGACCACAGAGGTACTCAAATCACACGGCAAATGTGCTCGACCACATTTACTCAAATCACATGGCGAATGGGCTTGATCGATCACTCAGTGGCACTCAACTCAAACGACGAACGTACTCAGCCACGACAATAAATTTTCAAATCACGTTTTCAAATTGCCTATATATGAATGTTTATTATGTTGAAAGCTATTTCGGAACAATTTTATAAAGGCGAAATCTCCACATTTTCAAATTGTTTATATAGTACGGAATAATTTTATATCTTACTGATCGTTAGATTTATAAAAATGAATACCAATTTACAATTTTTTGCAAGAATTTTAAAATTTATTAATTGCTTATATCATAACTTTATCTCAAAAGTCGAACAACGAATTTTTGGTATTTTTCAGAGACTTCATCACAATGTTAATGCTAATATTATATCTTCTATTGAAAAATCATTGAATTTAACTTTATCTCAAAAGCCCGAGATTTGTTGTTGAACCCATCTTTTTGCAAAATGCCGAGAGCAGAAAGAACTAGCAAGCAAACCTGTGGAAACGCCGCAACCGAACCGGGAGAAACAAGCCAAGGGCCGATTGTTCCACTCGTGCCCAATTACCCTTTGGTTGAGTTCGCCAATTTTACGTAGCAAAAGACTTTTTTATTGCGCTAATGGAGGTACGAATGAAAGCAACTAGGTGTGTAGATATTGATATTTTGGAGGAGTTGGGGATTGAGGAAATAGTTAGCCATATATTTGAGATTTTGGGTATGGTAGGCCTGTATCGACTTCGCAAGAGGTCATATCCTTTTCTCACTTTAGAATTCCAAAGTTCGTACCATTATGATGTGGAGGAAATGACCGTTAGTTTACGTCTGTTGAACAATGACTATACCTTGGCTTTAGCCATGTAGTGCAGCCCTTAGGTTTGGAAAAGGGAAGGGCTAATGAATTAGATGGTGTGACCGCTGAGACTAAAGCAATCCAGTTTTTACCTTTATTTTCCGGGGTGCGAGCACCTACTATGAGTGCTATGCTCATCAAGACGTGCAACATGTGACCCTTAAGATTTTCCTTAGGATGATGACTTGTCTGTTGTATGGGCGGAAGGATGTGTGTAAGTTGAACTCACATGAGGTGATGCTTTTAGCTTCGTACCTTAATCCATTTTGTGAGGAACCTTTCTGTTTCAGTGCCCCAGCTGTGGTTTGTGCTAGTTTGGCACAGATGTGTTGGGGATGGTGTCCTCCACAGTTAGTGTGATAACACGCTTAAATCTCTATATGGTTCACACTGGGTATACTAA
>JAOWBH010162454.1:0-11184 GCA_028566215.1 Silene coronaria
ACACACACACACACACACACACACACACACACACACACACACACACACACACACACACACACACACACACACAAACACACACATATATATATATATATATATATATATATATGTGTGTGTGTGAGCAGAATGGGAGCTCACTAACCAGTATATAACCAGTGGGCTCAGTATAACCAATATATTGTTGGATTTCATGCATGAATAGTTGTTGAAAGATTGAATCTTGGAAATGTAAACGTAAGACAATGATTGTTTGGAAATCTGATGTTGTATTAATTGAGAAAATATTTATTACATACATGAGGCTGTACAAAGAGGCATATATATATGGAATGTGTGAAAAGACAACTGAGAAAACCTAGGAGGAAATGGGTCTTGAAGTTAGGTCCACTGAGTTACGTTGGATCATGTGCATTATGTCCAAAAGCATTTGTATTCGTCATAGTGGGGTCCAACACTACCACATCCCCCCCTCCCGAATGAGAAAGCATTCCCAGATTGTGAAATATAGTCCAATGTCGAGATAAAGGAAGAACTTTAGTAAAAACATCTGCCAGTTGAGCATTTGTAGGTAAATACTTCAGTTGCAGGAGGCCTTCAATGACTTTATCTCAAGTGAAATGACAATCCAATTCAATGTGTTTGGTTCTCTCGTGAAACATAAGATTCTTGACAATGTGAATGGCACTGTGATTGTCGCAATGAAGGGTGACATGTTTAAGGTTGGAGAAGCCCATGTCATCAAGAAGCCTTACTGGCCAAGTCACTTCAGCTGCAGCTTGGGCCATGGCTCTGTATTCAGCTTCAGCTGAAGATCTAGAGATGGTACCCTATTTCTTGATCTTCCAACTCATGGAAGATTTTCCAAAAAGAACAACCCAACCACTGATGGATCTTCTAGTGAGGGAGAAGGCTGCCCAATCTGAGTTAGAGAAAGCTTGGAGGGTGAGGGAAGAATGCCCTAGCCAGAGGTGTCATTGAGGTATTTCAAGACATGGCATAAAGCTTTGAAGTGGCAATTTGAGGATTCTGCCTGAATTGGCTCAAGGTTTGAACAGTGAAGGGCAAATCAGGTCTAGTGTGAGTTAAAAAATTCAACTTGCTAAGGAGCATTCTGTAGAGAGTAGCATCAAGATATGGTTCTTGGTTCAATGTGGTGCCTTTGTAATTGAGAGGAAGAGGAGTAACAATGGTGGCATCTTCTTCTAATGGTATAGATTGAAGGAGTTCATTTGTAAATTTCTTCTGGGTAAGGACAACACCATGGGGAACATAGGTGACTTCAATGCCAAGGAAGAAGTGTAATTTGCCCATATCCTTGATGTCAAAAGTCAGGTCCAATTGTTGCTTCAGTATGTTGATTTGTTCTGGGTCAGACCCTGTGACAATAAAGTCATCTACATAGACAGCTAGGATGGTGAGATGTCCCTTGTCTCTTTTGATAAATAATAATGAGTAATCATTCTTTGATTGAGAGAATTGCAAGACCTTCAAGAAATCACATAACTTGGAGAACCATTGTCTGCTAGCTTGTTTGAGCCCTTATAAGGATTTTCTTAACTTACACACTTTGCCATCAGGGTTTGCTATTCCATCTGGAACTTTTATGTACACCTCCGCTGCAATGTCTTC
The DNA here is from genome assembly GCA_028566215.1 of Silene coronaria. Lineage (NCBI taxonomy): Eukaryota > Viridiplantae > Streptophyta > Magnoliopsida > Caryophyllales > Caryophyllaceae > Silene > Silene coronaria. The sequence goes on from JAOWBH010162454.1 coordinate 1,633, forward strand.
ATGTAGGAAGGCATTGTTAACATCCATTTGAAAGATAGGCCATGCTCTTTTCATTGCTACATAAATGAGAGTCCCGATGGTTGTCATTTTGACTATAGGGGGAAATGTCTCTTGGAAGTCTACTCCTGCTTTCTGACTACATCCACGAATGACCAACCGTGCTTTGTGTCTCTCCAAGGTCCCATCAGCGTTCAATTTGACCTTGCATACCCCATTTTGAAGATATAACCTTCTTGCCTGGTGGTAAATCGGCCAGGATCCATGTGTCATTCTGTCTTAGTGCATCTATTTCTTTCTTCATAGCAGTGACCCAATTATCATCATTACAGGCTTCTTTGTATGATGTGGGTTCAGAGTATAAAAGGTGATGATCGATAGAAGACCGTGAAGCAGTAGGAATGTAATTATAAGCAATAATATTGCACCAGTGGTTGGTGACACATAGCCCAGAGTTAGAAGTACTTGGTAGCTCGACCTCATAATCCTGTAAGTATTGTTGTGGATAGTGGTATTGTTGTGGATAGTAGTGTTGTCATTGGTGGTGTCAGATGTGACAAGAGCATTATCAAAAGTTTCAGCAGGAATGTAGAAAATAGGGTCATTTAGAGGGTCCTCAGGACAGGGACTGAACTCATTGCTGAAGTACTTAGACAAATTGGTCACATGAAATAGAAAGATTCTCTCATGGAATTTGACATCTCTACTGTGAAATATTTTGTGTGTTGTGAGGTCCATAATGGTATATGCCTTCTTTGCACTAGGGTACCCTAGAAAAACACACGGAAAGCCCTTGGCTTAAACTTGTTCCTATTTCTCTTGGATGTAGCAACAAAGCATAGACAACCAAAGGCTCTTAAATGATCATATAAGGGTGCCTTCTGGTGAATAATTTCTAATGGTGACTTCTTGTTTAAAATAGATGATGGCATTCTGTTTATAAGATAAGTGGCAGTCAAGATGCATTCTCCCCAATATTGTATTGGTAAGTTTGATTGGAAAAATAAATTCCTGGCAGTTTCTAGGAGATGTCTGTGTTTTCTTTCCACGACTCCATTTTGTTGTGAAGTATCAATACAAGATGTTTGATGAACTATTCCTTTACTGTCATAAAACTGTTTATCATCAAATTCATACCCATTGTCACTTCTTATTATTTTTACATGTTTCTGAAATTGGGTTTCTATGTATGTGATGAATGACATGAGTATGGGGAAAGCATTACTTTTGTGGCCAAGAAGGTGTGTCCAGGTGGTCCTAGAATAGTCATCTACTATGGAGCGGAAAAATCTTTGATTTGAATGTGTTGGAGTGTGATAAGGTCCCCATAAATCAACATGCAACATTTCAAAAAATGATTTGAAATTAGAAGAACTGATAGGAAAAGATAGTTTACTAAATTTGGCTTTAGGACAAATATGACAAACAGACAAATTTTGATGCTTACAACTGCTTATTACAGGCAAAAGTTTAAGATTAGATAAAGAAATGTGCTATAATCTACAGTGACATGTATCAAGAGTGGTCACAGCACTAGCAGCAGTAGCACATGCATGTAAAGGTAGGCTATTTTTGTTGGCTTAATTTGTTTTGTTGAGTGGCTTGAGATTTGCATAATACAGCCCATGTCTTTGTCTACCGAGGACCAATGACTTGTTCGTGGATGGGACTTGTAGAATGCAGTGATCAGCTATGAAGATAATGGTTGAGGATAAATTTTTGGTTAGTTGACTGGCTGACATAAAGTTGAAATGGAATTTAGGGACATGTAAAACATTATGCAAAGTGACATAGGGTGTGAGTTTGACAACTCCTACATTTAGAACAGTTGCTTGCTTGCCATTAGGAATAGTTATGCTACATTGTTTATTTAACTGGTAATAACTTTCAAAGAGATGGAGATGAGGTGTGATGTGGCTAGAGGCACCACTATCAATGATCCATTCATTATTACTGGAAATTGAGGAATGATTAGAATCACTACCTGCCATTATAGCATAGTTGTAGCTGTTGAACTTGCTTAGGTTTTGAATGATCTGCTCATATTCTTTAGCACTTGAAGCACCAATTAAAGCTATATTCTCACTGACACCTTTAGCAACTTGACCCACTGAACCTGAATTTCCTGAACTATTCTAATCATGGCTCATCATTGCATTCTGGTTTGGTGTTGTTCCTGTAGTATTCCTTTTGTTCTTTCTCAGTTCGGGATGCAGAACATTGCATCTCTCATTGCTTTGTCCATCCATAACACACTTTGTGCAGTGGTAGTTGTTCCTCCTTACAACATTCTGGGGCACACCATTGTTGCTGTTATTGAAATTATTTTTTTATAGTTGTCGTTTCTGAAGTTGTTGTTTTTATTCTCAAATTGATTTCCTTGTCCCCAGAAGTTGTTTGAAGGGTATTGTCGACTCTGTCCCCTATTGTACCCCCTGTTGTTCCCCTACTGACCATTCTAATTAGGATTGTACCTTTGCTGTCCATTCCAACCTCTAGCTGCCATGGCTGAAACATCCAAGTTTAAAGGGTTTGGAGCAACTATTTCCCTTTGTTTCTCTTCTTGAATGAGGATAGAATAAACAACGTTGATGCTTGGAAGAGGAGTCATCATAAGTATATTGCCCCTTACAGTGCCATAACCATCATTCAGTCCCATAAGAAATTTGATCACCCATTGATTCTCTTCATATTTCACAAGATGATCATGAGCTTCACATTTGCAAACTGGCATAGTAAAGATACTCCTGAGTTCATCCCATAGTTTCTTGAGTTTGGTGAAATAAACAGAAATTGAGTCTGTTCCCTGGCCCAACCGGTTGAGCTGGTCTTGTACTTGGTAATATTTGGCACTATTGTATTGTGCATACCTCTCGATCAAATAAGACCACATGTCTTTGGCAGTGGAATAAAAAAGTATGCTTTCTTTGATTTCCTGCTCCACACCATTCAGAATCCAAGACTTAAGCATATCATTACATTTATCTCATAACCTCATCCTGCTATCTCTTATGGTGGGTCTTGGTATATCCCCAGTGATAAAGCCTGTCTTATTTTTGGCAGATAAAGCAATAAGCATAGACTGTTTCCATACACTAAAACCATTCGCATTGAATTTACCAGAAACCAGGTGTAAAACAGAGAGATCAGTAGGGTGAGTGTAAAGAGGGTCATTTTGATCAATGGTCTTATCACCACCAGCGGGCTCAGCGTTACCAGACATGTTGAAATAGATAAATAAACTAAAGGTGGGGCTTTAACTAGGAAAAGGATGAGAGGCTAACAGATCTGAAGAATAATGCAGAAAGGGGATCTAAACATGACAATTAAAGAAGAGAAATGAGTACATAGGACAAATTTTACCTTGCTCTGATACCATGTTGGATTTCATGCATGAATAGTTGTTGAAAGATTGAATCTTGGAAATGTAAACGTTTTGGAAATCTGATATTGTTGTATTAGTTGAGAAAATATTTATTACATACATGAGGCTGTACAAAGAGGCATATATATATATATATGGAATGTGTGAAAAGACAACTGAGAAAACCTAGGAGGAAATGGGCCTTGAAGTTAGGTCCACTAAGTTACGTTGGATCATGTGCATTATGTCCAAAAGCATTTGTATTCGTCATAGTGGGGTCCAACATATATAACCTTATCATAATTAATGTGCTAAGGCCACCAGTAATTTGGATATGCAGATGGATGAGTTAGCATGCTTTACTTCTGGTATGTTAGCTTTGTGATCATCTGCTTATGGCCATGGAGAATCTAAGAAATATTTGTCACTCGCCGAAGAGTTAATGGGACCCCTAAATATAACTAGTGGGCTTGGTTATAACCTTAACATAAAGTCGATTAGGGATGTTACTGTTCAAATGAATAGTACTAAACGTCGTGTTTTGATTTGCTTTCCTTTTTGGTATTTTCTTTTCAGTCTCTCCGTCATTTTTACCTTGCTTCCTTTATGCTTTCCACCTTGCTTTCCTCTCTACCACCTTCTTTCACAAACGTCTTTAATTTATTTTCAAAAGAAATAAACAAGGGATTGCAAAACAAATCAAAGTAATTCCTTGATTCTATTCATTAATATCATATAGGCAAGATGTATCACAGATGTTTAAGCAACACCAATCACACCATATTTCCTTACCAGTATATACTCTCATTCTCAAAGAAGAAAATGAGGTGGTTTTGGTGGTAAGATTAAACCATTGTTGTAAAACAATTAAGTCTTTTGTTGTATTTATCCATGAAGGTTAGACATGGCTGAACCGCCATCTTTAATGTTGCTTGTGTTTGAAGTTTATTTTTGAGTTGATAAATTAGTTTCTTTGTATATGGCGAATAAATTTAGGTTTCATTGTCATATGGGGTTTAATTTGTCATAATGGCGAGAGGTTCCAAGTTGTTTGAAATTGTATTTACGGAGCACAACACGGTGATAAGAGATTTCGTAAATAATTTATCTTAATGGCTCTAATCCATATAGAAGACGAAGTTTGAAAGTTAGTTGTATTGAGTTCAAAACAAGGTACACCAAGTACATTTATTATACCCAATACATAAAGTGATATAGAGTTATAGACAACATAAACTACAGTAGACGATGCTATATAAGTTGGATATGCAGTGGGTCGAGCAACAAAGTAGAAGCAGTAACAAAATACTAACTCAATGTTAATTTGGTCCACATTTATCCTTATATCAAGCTATATTGTTAGGTGCATAAGCTATTAAATTCTCAGAGTGAAGAGAGAAGATAACAAGTATGAGAAGAGCTATGGTAAATTCTCAGAGCACAAAGACGATGAGTTGTGCTGGTTTGCAGTTTGAGGAAAAATTCTATTTGTAGGTAAAAAGTATTCTTTTGCAAGTACTTATTTGACTAAATAAGGAGATGAGGTTAGTAGTGTTGTTAAGTGAGAAATTGGGAAGGCTTTAGGCTTAAAAATTGAGTTCTTTTGAGTCAATATGTAAAGTGAGAGACAAATTTTCTGTTATTTCTTTTGTTGTTCCAATTTTGAATTGTGCCTGTCCATGTTGACTCTTCATGACAACAAAAGAGGTGTATAAGTGTTGCTTTTTAAATTGTTCTTGTTGTAAAGGTTGTTGTTACTACTATATAAATATGAAATCCTATCATCCTTTGATAATGATTTGAATTACTTGGCCTTCCTTTGGAATAAGATTGAAGTAGAGCAACCACCAGAATATGATTTCTTACATTGCATGTTGAATTAGTGATTTTAACCTTATGAATGAATTACTAAGCCACTTAACAGTTTTAGATGTGTTCTAATAAAGGTTTTAGTGTATAAGGAGGCAATTTCGAGAATGATAGCTTTAGGATGTAATATATTGAGGATTAAGCATTTTAGGATTCAGTTGATCATATAATGAATAGTGTAATAGATTGAGGACCAAACACTTTATTTTACTAATATATTGTTGTGCTTATTATGTAGATGTTGTCTGTTTATATGCTTTTTTTGTATTCCTGTTAGAGAATAACAGCTATTTAGATCTCTTCTCTTACAATTGGTTCCTTAATAGCATTCAATTACACGTTCACACTTCAGAATTCGATAACATAAAAGAGGGTTGAGGTTGGAAGTTGGATTATAGGATTCGAATTCTCTCCCTTTATGATTTGGGTTTGAGTTTGGGTTTGGTTGAGGGTTGAGGTTGGATTATAGGAAAATTTAAATTTCCTTACACAGTTCTCGACAATCAAATTCTTGCTCTTGCTTTAGGTTAATATGTTCCTCTTAGATTAAGTTGCAGTACATCATAATGAAGTAACGACATAATGAACAGAAATAAATAAAGTTATTTGTCTAGCATTTTAATTTACGACAGAAGTTATTAACAACAGCTTACTAGCTGGTTTTATGTGCAGAGTACATAGAAGAGAGCGCTGCTTTATAAATTAGAGCATCATATTCATCTATGCTGCATTCTTAATTGATGGAAGGAAGTAACAGTTGTCCCGTGTGTGATCAGGTTAGTGCCTTTATACTATAATATATCAGACCCTCACTCCATGTAGAGTTTATGGTTTTCATTTTATGGATGCTCGTGATAAACTTTTTACCATTAATATTTCCTTTTATAACGGGATTAATTTTATGAACATTATGATTTTGGGGAGGCAATGACCATTCTAAGTTGTGACTTATGACCCTTATCTTTCCTTGAACCTGCATTTCCAATTTTCCATCCACATCTTACCAACTTCCTTAATTTTGTTTACAAAAACAAGAGGTTTAGTGGACGAGGAAGTATTGCCAAAATGAACAAGTTAGTATCTCGTATTATAACCACTGCTTAGTTTGTTTTTATGGTTTATTTTCAAAGTACCTTTCTAATCACCAAGGTTTTGCTACCATTTATAGGGGCGCATTTGTGAATAGATACAGTATTTTACATTGTTTGAGTTTAAGGCATGTGTGCATACCGTTATAACATGATTGTTGGTGTATGGGGGAGAAGTAGAGTGGAGATTAGTTGATAGTTAGTTTGTTTAGTTGAAAGTTAGTTTGAAGGAATTAGTTTGTGTATTAATTTTTTTGTGATTTTTTTTAAATACATCAAAATGGGAGGGGAGGTCCTCTATTTATAGAGTTCCTCCTTCTTTTACATCCTAAGGACTCTCTAGAATAGAGTTTTCTAGAGTGACCTAGACATGGAACTCTCTAGAGTTCTTTATCACTTAGATTTCTAGAAGGTTCTAGGTTATTCTACATAAACCTAGAACATAGACGACTCTTCTAGACTATTCTACTATGTACATGAGTATTCTAGAACAAACTAGATGTTTCAACATTATTCTATAACATTCTAGAATTTTCTGGAGCGCACTAAAAGTCTCATACTTCAACATAATCCATTAACCAAAGACCCCTGGCCTATCCCCCCAAACTTCTTCAACTAGCACTGCTTTCCAAGACAACCTTTCCGGCGGGAGTTTCTGGCAATTGATTCTCCACAGTAGATATATATCCGACACAACATCATAAATTTTGGCTTCCCAGGACCTCGAGAGCTTGAGCTTCTATTTCTACGCTAGCAAAGGTACCACTTTCGCGCTTCCAATCATTCATTTATATCGCCAAGTCTTTTCTTGCGTTCAGCATGCGACATTTTCAGAAATTCAGAACGAAAACACAAATGATACTCCGCATTATTGTTGCAGTTTTTGGAGCAAGAGAACTAATATCAAGGAAATGATTTTTGAATTATTCGAAAAATATATCACTTACAAGGGGACATTACAACATAACTATAAGACGGAAATTATAGTATTTTTAATTCCTTAGTAATCCACTTTTGGTGGTTTTAGAAATGAGAGTTCTACTTGAAAGAGACTAAACTACATACAGAAACGAAGAGATATTTTTACTTGCACCTTTTCGACCTTTTCTACTGCACAGAGTAAATTGGTGTAGTCGTGTAGATATGACTAAACGGAGTCACCAGATTCATCTGAGTTGCTTCCGTCTTCCTCAGCAGCATTACTGGCAGGACCTCGAGCGTAAGCTTTAGACTTAGGAGTGGGGCCGGCTTTTTTCCTACACTCCGCCCGTTATCCTCGCCATCTTCCTCTTGAGTGGGGCCCCTCATTACGTTAGCTTCAGTCAAGGCAAAGTAAAAACTAACAGCACAAGACAGGACGACAATCGCAGCTAGCACATGTAATCTATCAATTCTTTGGTATTCTAAAATGAAAATAACCGATATTAACTGAGTATCAAGATAAACCTTGTGTTTGGATACAACCAGAGAAGGGAAAGAGAGGGAACAAGGGTAAAGGGTTATGTTACTACGGCTCTATATTAACTCCACACTCGAATATGTTTAGGACACTTGGACACTTCATCGTGAACCAAAAAAAATTTCATATAAGAGACGAGTCAGAAAGTTGGACATGAACTTGTGTCTGGTGCTTTTAACCAAGTTTTGTGGACGAGGGGGAAAACAGAATGGAGGTATGTTTATATCCCTTCTAAATCTTTCTTATGTCCAGGTAGGCCAAGGGCACAATAATCGAGCAATGCCCATGCCATGGCCACAATGACCGAGCAATACCCAGGCCATTGGCACCAAGTGCCTAGCAGGCAACGGGCACAATGACCGAGCAATGCCCAGGTCATGGGCACCAAGTGCCTAGGCCATGGCCACAATGATTGAGCAATGCCCAGGCCATTGGCACCAAGTGCCTAGGCCATGGCCACAATGATCGAGCAATGCCTAGGCCATGGGCACCAAGTGCAGCGGGCCAGGCCATGACCACAATGACCGAACAATGCCCATGCAATGGGCACGGGGGGATAATTCAATCTCATTTTCCTTCCAGTCTTTCCAATATAATAAGGATTTTAATTTGCCATGTAGGAGGGAAATAGAGGGATCCATTTCAATCCCCTAGGTTTCCATCAAAATCAAATTTGTAGACCAAAGAAAAGGAAATTATGATATGAGCACTTTAGCCACATGTACGAAAAGTGATTAAGTGAAAAAGGATATCTCGACTTTGCATGATGTTCAAAAGATTGTTTTCCACAGGTTGCACCACTTGGGGCTACAAAACAGTGAAATGGCATTTGAGAGATTCAATCCAATACAAGCACAGTATGCTTCTTGAGCGGGAATAATTGAACGGAGATTGGCATAAGCATGGAAATTCGCTAGAACTATACCGTAATTTTGTTTGTTTCTTCAAAGTCGGAAAGTTACAGATTTTTCATATGTCAATCTTCATGTGGTATACAAATACTCCATATTATTACTCCGTACATACACATGCATATGTACGTAAATAATCAACTTGATAGTCGGAAATAAAACATATTATCTCAAAAACACGTAATCTCGACATTGCTTATACATGTGCACTTAGCACCCCGCACTCCTATACTCATATTATTACAGCGAGTTAAGATTATTCATCTTTAACCGAATTCGGACTACCCTCCCTCAAATAAATTCATTCAGTGATTCACTTAAATCACCAACCAAGGCCTATTCGCGTACTACTACCTATCATATTAAGCCTTTCTCCTTTTTGATTGCCTTGCTTAATTTTAATTTAATTTAAGACTTTATGCGAATTCACGTGGTTATAATTATAAATAGAGAGGAATGTATACATGTGAATACCATGCTTATGCAAATCTCATAGTCTCACCAAAAAGATTGTGATTATGCTCTTAATTGTTTTTTAATTAATCTAGCCTGCATTATTATATGACTACGTTATTTTCCTTAAATGTTTAAATATTCAATTTATGAAAAATAGGTGGAATCATAGTATGACAACTGCGTAACGTGATACGTGCATGGAAATATTATATGTTGATGCTGATTATTGGTCATATAATTGTATAAAGTATAAACCTTTTCTATACACATTAAGTCTCTCTTAAGATGATCTTAACTTAAAAGAAAAATATCACTACTTATATAAAAAAAAAAAAATGACCATAAATAAAATAAAATGATACAAAAGTTAACTAAAATCTCCCTTAGTATAAAAGGGAAGTCTTAATA
>JAOWBH010162465.1:0-11184 GCA_028566215.1 Silene coronaria
ATACAGTCCAATAATTCAAACGTACATTTAATTACAGCATTACACCCATCAATTTTCTTTTCTTTTCGGTAAGGATAATTACCGATTTTAATTTGCAATGTATAATTAAATAAAACTTTTTAAAGTTACTACACCATTACCCGAATTGATAATAAAATACTTTTGAATTACGGTAACTCAAAAAAGAATAATTTCCGTAAACAAAAAAAAAAGCGAAATAATTAATATACCTAAAAAAACAATCGAATAACGGAAATTATACTTTTTTAAACACATGATATAACTTTAAAAATAAAATCTTATTTTGTAAAAAATTATACTTTTTAAAAATCTTATTTAAAAACAGTGCCCTCAGTACGGTAAGTATACTTTTTTAAAGTTATACCAGGTTTTTTAAAAGGTATAATTACCGTTATATCGACCGAACATATGACCTTAATTAAACATTATTCTCAATACGTAGTTATACATTTTTAAAAGCATGATATAAATTTAAAAGTAAAATCTTATTTAAAAACAAACACTCCAATTTTGATATGTGCTCTAAATAAAAAACTTTGAAAAATAAATTCTCTCAAATCTGGATAGATAGTCAATCATCATCGAGAAAGTACTTGGAGCAAAAATTACGACAACTATTCTATCAGCCGTCATTCCTTAATCGGAAGGTGTCATTGATAAGCTACCACATAATTTCTACTACGATAAGTCCATTATGTGGCCATTTAATCGTCATAATAATAGTCTTAAATAGTACACACCAAATTTGCAAGTAAATCACGATCCACAATTCCGATCTAAAATATTGGCCCAAAATCAGTTTGGACCAAAGTAAGAATGGACCGTCAGTTACTCAATTTTATTATCAAATGGGCCCTTACATTCAGTTTGGCTAAAAATATTAAGTGCTGCATAGTTAATATTTAGTAGAGTAGTGGAGGGAAGTTATCAACAACATTAGTGGTTAATAAGTAGGTTAATTCCACTATAAATGCACATACCAGATATTGAGAACCCTCACAAAAAAAAAACTCAAACACAAATATGTAACAATTATTATGGCAAACCTTATGCATTTTTATGTTTGTTTTGAAATTAAACCCGTGTTTATTTATTTCGATATTTATTAATTGAATATATAGCATTTAAAATTATATGTAACATATTTTAACACTACATCTTTACATTTTTTACATGGATTTGAAAATGTGGCAACTTCAAAAGGTAGTCAATTTGTACATGAATTTTAAATATTATTAAAAAATGTACAACAAATAATGATGTAATAATCCACATGTATTCACTAATATTTATGTCAATAGTAAACACGAAATCAATAACCCGAAAAACATACCCGTACAATTTTACACGGGTTTAAAACTAGCGTTATTCATTTCTTCAGAAGAAATCTAAACTAACAAGGAATAACTTAGCCAAAAACCGTCTTATCGCAAAATTGCGGATGTTGGACGTATATGGTCGGTCTGGTGACATCGAGTTTTAGTGACTTAGGTTGGTTAGGAATAATAAAAAGTTGCTAGTTGTTATACTTGGTGTGGAGTTTGTAGTGATAAAAAGGTTGAAGGAGCGCCTCCCTTTCTTTTCCTTTTCCTTTTCCTCCTAAAACCCCAAACCAAAAACCAAAAACCAAAACCCCTTGGTGTTTCATTTCTCACTAATCCTCAGGTAAACTTTTGCTTTCTTTCATTTGTATTTCTCTAATTTTAACTCCTTTAATTTCTTATATTCTAAAGTTTGAATCTTTTTCATTACTTGGAGGGAGGGTGAGTAGCAGTAGCAGTAGCAGTAGCAGTAGCAGTAGCAGTAGCAGTAGCAGTAGCAGTAGCAGTAGCAGTATGGTTCAAGAATAAAGTTGTTTATTCGAAAGTTTATGTCTTTTTTTTTTTCATCCCTGGAATCCCATTTAATCATTCAATCTCTATTCTAAATTCTAAATAAATACTTGTGGAAATTGATAAAGTTTCAATCTTTTAATTTTTTTGAGGATTAAGGAATAAATGTTTGTTTCAAAAGATTGTGTCTTTATGTAGGATGATTAAGGTTTTTTTGTTGCACTTTCGGATCCGTTTAATTGTTAGATCTCTTCCTCTAATGCTTAATGCGTAATTCCCTTTATTCACCTAAATGTAAGTTATTGATGAAGTCTATATAATCCTTTTAATGCAACTAACATGATTCTGGAAAAAAAATTGTTGATTCAAATCTCTCTTTATGTATGATTGGAACCCATCAGTTGTTAAATGTTTTGAAGATATAGATGCTATTCCTCTAATGCTTAATGCTTAATGCCTACTTCCTCTTTATTTCTTCAATACTTGTGGAAATGTCGACACTTTTCGAATGTTTTCATCAATAGGCGGTATATAATCTGTTTATGCAACCAAGATGATTCAAGAAAAAAATTGTTGATGGCAAAGTTTTGGTCTTTATGTAGGATAAAGTTTATTTTTTTATTTTTTTAAAACCATTTTAGTGTAAATGTGTTCAGGATAGATGCTATCAAACTTCATACAAGTAATATATTGGTTATTCTGATCTTATTGTTTATTTGTGTTGCAGTAATGGCGGCTCGTTTACATATTTCAGGTTCTAAAATACTGAGTCCTAATTTTAAGGTACTCATTTCGTACATTTGCTTTAAATAGCTGTTATTGTAATGTCTTATGTGATTACCTACACACCCTTGTCTTATTGTATGAGATGAGAGTTCCGTTTCTTCAATGGGTGTTTTTGCTATTTTCTAGGGTAGAACTGATTAATAACAAAAAAAAAAATTCTGTGGTTTGGTCGGCTTTTTTTTTTTTAAAATTTTTTTTTTACCTTTCATGTTGTGGTATTTAACTATTTATGTGAATGTGTTTTGTTTTCAGGGGTATGGACAGTGCAAATTGTTTTTGGCTAGAACTTCAATTAGTAGTAGGAGACTCTCAGGCCCCAGCCGATCACCTCCCGTGCTCAACAATTGTCTCGGTTTGAGAAGTTCAATGTTGGTGAGGCCGAACGCTGTTGTTTCAGGCGACATTAGCATTTCTTCAGATAAGGTAGTGGAGTCTTTGGATAAGGTTATTCATTTTTTTCGAGTTCCTTTGGTTCAAGATAGTGCGGCCGATGAGCTCTTGACTTCAATTCAAACTAGGGTCTCCAATCAGATTGTTGGTTTGAGAACAGAGCAATGCTTCAACATTGGAATTGATGGGGAGCTTTCAAGTGAAAAACTTTCAGTTCTTAGTTGGCTTTTGGGTGAGACATTTGAACCCGAAAATTTAGGAACTGAGAGCTTTTTAGATAAGGAAATCGGAGAGGGTTGTGTTTCTGTGGTTATTGAGGTGGGGCCTAGATTATCATTTACGACTGCCTGGTCTACAAATGCTGTGTCAATTTGTCGATCATGCGGCCTAACAGAAGTGAACCGTCTGGAACGCTCCAGGAGGTATATACTCTTTTCAAAGAATCCATTGAAGGAGGAGCAAGTTAATGAATTTATTGCCATGGTTCACGATCGAATGACCGAGTGTGTGTATGCCCAGAGACTCGTATCCTTTAACACAAATATGGTTCCGGAAGAAGTTCAGTATGTGCCAGTTTTGGAAAAGGGTAGGAAGGCCCTTGAAGAAATCAACCAAAAAATGGGTCTAGCATTTGATGAACAGGATCTCCAATATTATACTTGGCTTTTCAAGGATGACATCAAAAGAAACCCTACTAATGTTGAGTTATTCGATATAGCACAGTCGAATAGTGAGCACAGTAGGCATTGGTTTTTTATGGGTAAACTAGTGATAGATGGAAAACCCGTTGATAAAACTCTTATGCAGATTGTTAAGAGTACTCTAAAGGCAAACCCAAACAATTCAGTGATTGGCTTCAAAGACAATTCTAGTGCCATAAAAGGGTTTCCCGTGGAGCACTTGCGCCCTATTTTGCCAGGCTTGACCTGTCCTCTTGATGTGCAGAAACGTGATCTAGACATCCTATTCACTGCAGAGACCCACAATTTCCCATGTGCCGTTGCTCCTTATCCGGGGGCAGAAACGGGTGCGGGTGGTAGGATTAGGGATACACATGCAACTGGAAGAGGATCATTTGTGGTTGCTTCTACAGCTGGCTATTGTACTGGAAACTTGAACTTGGAAGGTTCTTATGCTCCTTGGGAAGATGAATCATTTACATACCCATCAAACCTGGCTTCCCCACAACAGATTCTTATTGATGCTAGTAATGGTGCTTCTGATTATGGAAACAAATTTGGGGAGCCCTTGATTCAAGGTTACACTAGGACTTTTGGAATGAGACTTTCAAATGGGGAAAGGCGGGAATGGTTGAAGCCAATAATGTTTAGTGCTGGGATAGGGCAGATTGATCACACCCACATAACAAAAGGAGAGCCTGATCTCGAGATGTTAGTTGTTAAGATTGGTGGTCCAGCGTATCGTATAGGGATGGGAGGTGGTGCTGCTTCAAGCATGGTGAGTGGCCAAAATGATGCTGAGCTGGATTTTAATGCTGTACAACGGGGGGATGCTGAGATGGCACAGAAGTTGTATCGTGTTGTTCGTGCATGTATTGAAATGGGCGACAACAATCCTATTATCAGCATCCATGATCAAGGTGCTGGTGGTAACTGCAATGTTGTCAAGGAAATAATATATCCCAAAGGAGCTCAGATAGATATTAGGGCTATTGTGGTCGGTGATCATACTATGTCCATTTTAGAGATATGGGGAGCTGAGTACCAGGAGCAGGATGCCATATTGGTGAAGCCTGAGAGTCGTAGCTTGTTGCAATCAATTTGTGATAGAGAAAGGTTATCGATGGCAGTAATTGGAGCAATCAACGGTGAAGGCCGTGTTGTTTTGGTTGACACCGCTGCTACTGAAAAATCTCGTTCAGAAGGAGTCACTCCTCCACCTCCAGCTGTAGATCTTGAACTTGAGAAAGTGCTAGGTGACATGCCCCAGAAAACCTTTGAGTTCCAACGCATGGTTCACCCGTGTGAGCCACTCGATATTGCTCCCGGGATTACAGTAATGGATTCATTGAAGAGGGTTTTAAGATTACCATCAGTGTGCTCAAAGCGGTTCTTGACGACTAAAGTCGATAGGTGCGTCACAGGGCTTGTGGCCCAACAACAAACCGTGGGTCCCTTGCAGATTACTCTTGCTGATGTGGCAGTTATTGCCCAGAGCTACACAAACTTCACAGGTGGGGCCTGTGCCATTGGTGAGCAGCCTATCAAAGGCTTGTTAAACCCTAAAGCCATGGCAAGATTAGCTGTTGGGGAAGCACTCACAAACCTGATTTGGGCCAAAATCACGTCTCTTTCCGATGTTAAAGCAAGCGGGAACTGGATGTATGCTGCCAAGCTTGATGGGGAAGGTGCAGATATGTATGATGCAGCCATGTCTCTTGCAGAAGTCATGATTGAACTTGGCATTGCCATTGATGGAGGTAAGGACAGCCTTTCTATGGCGGCGACTGCAGGTGGTGAGGTTGTTAAAGCTCCGGGAAATCTTGTTATCAGTGCCTATGTTACTTCCCCTGACATAACAAAAACAGTAACTCCTGATCTTAAGCTTGGCAATGATGGAGTTTTAGTTCATATTGATCTAGGCAAGGGGAAGCGGCGCCTCGGAGGATCGGCACTTGCTCAGGTTTTGTTTCCTTCTTTGACATCTCTCTATGTTTTTCCTTTGCCTATGAAACTATTAAGGCTTCTTGTGGTCATGTGTTTCTTTTACGTGTATGCATGTTTGGAAGTTAACTGAACATGTGTCTTGAGATTTTAGCCATAACAAATTAGTTAACGCTTATTGAGAAAGTTTGTGTTGTTGGATAACCTCGTAACAGGTATGGTGTTTGAGTGGTTTTTTCTAAGCTTAATTATCAAACGGAATTTAGGGAGATTTTTGCCTGTGAATGTTCTTTAGCTGATTAGGGTGTATTTTCTCGGCGATTGTGTTGTATGTTAGATTAATCAACTTTTGCTGATAGCTGGCTAGGTTTTGATCTTATCACTTTTGATGAATGTCCAGACAGGAAATTTTGAATTAAATTTTGTGCTTTTGAATTTTTCAAATTCTTGTACACACATGCTTGAGAGCTTTTTACTTTCTGGGTGAACTGAAGTTTACTTCTTGCTCTTAGTGGGTAGTTCGGACTTGGTGACTAGCTATGTGAAATTTCAACTCTTAAGTCATATATGTGAGACTGGAGAGGTTTCACGAGAGAATTGTGCCTTTTCTGCTACCTTGAGATTGTGGCCATAACAGATTAGCTTCTAGTTAATGTTTTTTAAAAACGTCTGGTTTTTTGTAGGTTTTCGACCAAATTGGGGATGAGTCTCCCGATCTTGATGATGTGTCTTACTTTAAGAGAGCATTCAATGCAGTTCAGGACCTCATTTCAGATGACCTCATTTCTGCTGGTCATGACATCAGTGACGGCGGGTTACTTGTCAGTGCTCTGGAGATGGCATTTGCTGGCAATTGTGGGCTTTCTCTAAACCTAAAATCCAAAGGACACGCTCTATTTGAGACTCTATTTGCTGAAGAGTTAGGTCTGATCCTCGAAGTTGACAACAAGATTTTGGGTTCGGTCATCGAGAAGCTGAGTAGCGCTGGCATCACGGGAGAAATCATAGGACAGGTCACCCATGGGCCCACCATAGATTTGAAGGTTGATGGAGTCACTCATTTGAATGAGAATGTTTCTTACTTGAGAGATGTTTGGGAGGAAACCAGCTTCAACCTGGAGAAGTTTCAAAGGTTGGCTTCGTGTGTGGACTCCGAGAAAGAAGGATTGCAGTATAGGCGTGAACCTTCCTGGTCTCTGTCATTCACTCCTTCCTTCACTGATGACAAGTACATGTGTTTGACAACTAAACCCAAAGTGGCCATTCTTAGGGAAGAAGGTAGCAATGGTGACCGGGAAATGTCAGCAGCATTCTATGCTGCTGGTTTTGAGCCATGGGATGTTACAATGTCGGACCTCCTTAATGGGGCTGTTTCTTTGAAAGAGTTCCGAGGGATTGCATTTGTCGGAGGGTTTAGTTATGCAGATGTTCTCGATTCGGCGAAGGGGTGGTCGGCGTCTATCCGGTTCAATAAGCCTCTCCTTGAACAATTCCAAGAATTTTATCACCGTTCCGACACTTTTAGTCTCGGGGTTTGTAATGGGTGCCAACTCATGGCCCTACTAGGCTGGATCCCGGGCCCTGAAGTTGGGGGCGTGCATGGTGACGGAGGTGACAAAGCACAACCAAGGTTTGTCCACAATGAATCAGGCCGATTTGAGTGTCGGTTCACGAGCGTGACAATTGGGGACTCCCCAGCCATAATGTTCAAAGGAATGGTTGGTAGTACACTCGGCGTGTGGGCTGCTCATGGTGAGGGAAGGGCGTATTTCCCTGATGAAAATGTCCTAAACAATGTTATGGGTTCTGATTTAGCGCCATTGAGGTACTGCGATGATGACGGGAAGCCTACCGAGAGTTACCCGTTTAACCAAAACGGCTCACCTTTAGGAATCGCAGCGATTTGTTCCCCTGACGGTAGGCATCTAGCCATGATGCCGCACCCTGAACGTTGTTTCTTAATGTGGCAATATCCATGGTACCCGAAGCACTGGAATGTTGAGAAGAAGGGACCTAGCCCATGGTTACGACTCTTCCAAAATGCTCGAGAATGGTGTTCTTGAATTTTTTTTCTAGGTAATCTTATCTATTTTTTTATTGCTTTGTTTAGTTATTATCTTAGTTTTGTGTGATCTGATGCAAGTATATAATAACGGTCTTGGTGTTTGGATTATGTCAGGATTTAATTTTGGCATGTGATTACCGATGAAGTTGAGCCATTGTTGGGAAGTTGAACAAAGAAGTGCCGCCTGAGGATTTCTTCATCTGGACTGTCGAGGTTATTAATTACTCCGTACTTTGTAATTGATAGATTATTTATGCTGTTCAGTTGTCCTAATTCAATTACTTTAAGTAATTGGATATCTACAGACTACAGTTTTGATTTGATTATTAGTTTATAATGTCGTTGGTCTTTACTAGTTGATATTCTGTTTTAATGATCTCTAGAATTGTGATTTCTTTTGCTTGATTATGTAATTACTGTTGGTCAAAGTATTAGGTGTCGCTGGCGTGATCGTATGATAAAAGGTGACATGCATTGCTGAAGTTACTGTAATTGAACTTGAAACTATGATGATTATTGGTTAGGCTGGTTTTGCTAGATGGCATGTGTCTTATTGCACGCTCCGTCGTTTTAAGATCTTTTACTGTAGTTCATTCGGTCTGGTGGAGCCGATGGTTGAATTTAAGTTTGGCAAGTGGGTATGTTACGCAATAAGGTTTTATAGTTATGTAGGAAAGAGTAATGTTTCGAGTGTACATGAGTTGTAGATCTGGGAATGAGCGTTCAAATGGTACGAGTTGTAGAAGCTGTCTATTGAGTTTAATTTTCTGAACTGATACAAGGAAGTTTCATTGTTAGTTAAATGTCTATGTCTTCAATTGGTTGAAAAGGAGATAGTAACCGTCGAATGTCATACTCAAATAGTTTAGTTTTAACCATGAGCACTCTTATGAGATTGTTACTAAAATAGCTTATGGTATGTGGTTTCGGCTCCTTTGTTACACAAATCATAGCATTCATTTCTTTACCAGTGCATTCTCGTTTTTTCCAGGTGTGCAAATGCTAGATATAGGCACGGACGGAGCTCTGAGTAGGCATGGCCCGAGGAAAAATAAAATCAAAATAGAAGTTCAACTTGTTCATGATGTTCAGTGTGCGCAAGTTCGATACTGGCTGAAACCTATTTAGTGATTTTGGTTTGTTTCATGTTCGACTTTTCTTGCCTTGTGTCGCCCTTTGTACACCAGATGAACCTGAAATGATTGTTGTAAGCTGAGTTCACCTCTTTTTTTTCTGATAAAATTCGAAAAGGTTGATGATTTGTGACGGAATTTATGGAACGGGTTTTACTTGAATGGGAGGAAAATAATATTGAGGCATGTAACTTGGCGTATGGTTTTGTTAAACCTGATTATAAGTTACTTAGACAACACTCAAATAATTGTAGCATTATCCAATTCTTTTAACAACCTCCAACTCACGTGCCTTCCTTAACCATCTTTGGTATAATAGATTCTTATCCTTTTTTTTCCTACAAAACCTCTCCAACCTTAATCTTCCAACCATAATCATCTTCAAATTTTAACAACTTAACTACTTTTCCCTCTCTTTCTCTTATATTCCACACTTTTTTACAATCCATTATATCTTTTTCACAATTGTCAATCAATTATTTCTCCCTATTTATCAAGTATTATGGAGCCTATGCCCTCTAATCCAATATTACCGCCCGATCACCACCACGACCGACGACCCAACGCACGATTCCAACCAACTCAAGCATATGCCGACCGTGTTCTTAGAGCTCTCCGACACCGTCTTCTTCTCTTGTATCGGACGGACCCTAATTTCTACGTTTTAGGTGCCACGGGTAATGTGTACATTGTTAATGTATCGACAACCTTAACTTGTACGTGCCCGGACCGTGCCATACCTTGTAAACACATCTTATTCGTACTAATCAAGGTCCTCGGAGTCTCCTTAGATGACTCATGCCTAAGGAGACGGACACTAAGGCCATGCCAGCTAGCTCGACTCCTTACCAGTCCTAGCTCTCCCGAGTCTTTGGCAGGACCCACACTCCGTCAGAGGTTTCACCAGGTGTTCTTCCTTCAAAGGGAGCTCGGTGGGACTGGCCACGCTCCATGCACGACAATTGAGGAGGGTGCCACGTGTCCTATATGCCTCGAAGAAATGGGGAAGGCAGGGGAGAGGTTGGTCGCGTGCAGCACGTGTAGGAACCCGTTGCATGAAGAGTGTTTGATGATGTGGAAGAGAACTCAACGGCGAAGATCGGTGAGTTGTGTTATCTGTAGGTCAAGGTGGAGAGATAGGAGGGACCAAGATCCCAAGTACTTGAATTTGGCTGCTTATATCAACGAGAATGATCTTGTGAATCCTCAAAGCAGTGGATGGACCTGTAATGAATAATGAATAATTCAATTAGTTGCCTGACCCTATGTAGAGTAAACCATTCATTGTTTCATTAGATTATTTCGGGGTTTCGGGAACGATGCACACTTCGTATTGTGGATAACTGTACATAAAATGTAGATTATAGAGTTGTATATCTTCATTCTTTAAATGCATGTGGTGTTCACGGTTTAAGTTGTTTAGATTCTTGAATTACCTCTGATGTATGCATTATACAACCATGCATTTTAGACAGAAATCACAAGTACAGAGTACATGATTATTTTTCATGAAATTTTCACGATAAAATTCCGATCATATCACAGTTTAACAAGTTTGGAACAAAATTTCCTGCAAGCATGCAACTGTTGTATGTAAGACTGTCATATGATCGAACATGACTTTTCAAAATCCTTAACTTTAATAACTCAACCTGGAGCACTGATTTCTCACCTATCTTTTGAGACAGCATTGTGCTTTGATTTCATATAAAGCCCCTTTACACAGGTTGAGAGCAGACACAGACGAGCTGACACAAATTGAAAAGGAGACATCGATTTAGAAACCATATGTTATTGCATCATTTTATTGCATCTAAGTGTGTACTTAGACACGCCTATATATACAACGAGCAGTATAACATTATAGGGATACAGAGGTATTCTCTCATTCTCTCTCTGAGCAAAGCTTAAGCAATATTCCCATTCGTTCTCTCAAGCCATTGGCACAATTACTTGTCTTGATTTCCCCTTTCTTTGGAAGCCAACACTTTGGGCATTTCAGTGCTGCTATCGGGTTCATAACATGTCATCCAGCATCATGGAGAGGAGCAAGTCTTGAACAAATTCACACTTCCTGGCCTCCTCTTTATGATCCTTCTCGGAAAGGGCAGGCTGCTGGGGACTGTTCCAGACAGATGCAAAAATCAGATGAGTTCAAGCCTCAGAGACTCAAATTTACCTCTAATATTAACAACTAACATGCAAAAATTCAAACTGTGTTGTCGTGATTCGTGGAATACTTCTCTGTATTGAGCAGAGAACAGAACAAGTAAAGGGGAAAACATGTATTCTCTAATCAACCAATATCATATATATATATATATATATATATA
>JAOWBH010162476.1:0-11182 GCA_028566215.1 Silene coronaria
AATAATAGAGTAAATAAGACCAAATTGACATTAATCTTAATTATTTTCACTTAAAACTACCATTAATACACTTACACATTGTTTAAACATAAAATTACTCATGTAAAACTAAATACAAGAAAGAAAATATATGTTGATAACCTAACCCGATACTGACCCGCTAACGACCCGACCCGACTTGCCACCCGCGGATGACCCGACCCGAAAATGACCCGACATGAACAGAACCGACCCAAACCCGGCACTGACAAGACACAACCCGAACCCGATATGACCCGACCCGCTTTGACTCTACCCATAACCAACCCGAGTGACCCGATTGCCACCTCTAATGAACACAATAACAAAATATGCACATAATATGCCAATTATACAATCACCCCATGAAAGATAATTTCAACATACCAAACATATTCTTATTAAAACATTATCCATTCTCATGCTTATGATACATCTCACACACTCAACATGAGACCAACCAACAATTACTCAACACTATGCCATAATACAATTATGTCAACAACAAGACTAACCACTCTTCCTTACACATGTTATAATGCATCCAACCATCATGATTAGCCCTTAATGATACACTTAACTACTAAACATATTATAATGCACATGCCCTAATCATGTGAGACTAATTACAATATTAACAACAACATACACAACATGTTTATTATTTAAACCGAGTAGGATTAAACTGCTTTTAGCATACTCCATAAGCAAATCCAAGATAATAAGAATATGTCTCATAAAACCGTCTCATCCTATAACAATCACTAATAACTATCACAATACATCCTATACAATTACACTAAGCAAAACTCTTTATTAAAACTCTTTAATTACTCATGAATCTAATTAAAATCACTAATTAGTAAAACCCATAAAAAACCCCCAAAATCTAGGGTAGAATAAAAGAATAAAAAAATAATAATGGCTTACCAAGCTTTAAGGAAAGAATGGTGAAAATGCATCAACAATGGTGAAGATGCTCAAGAAAAAAGGATGAAGATTTGTGGTGATTTTGAGATGATAAAATAAGAGAGATTTTGTGTTTTGTATAATAATGATATTTTGAGAGAATGAATGAATTAGAGATAAAGAATTCAGATTTTCTCTCATGATAAGTCTCTTTCAAAGGGTTCCACAACAAAACAAAGCACATAATCCCATCCAGAAGCCACTCGGTCGAGTGACCGAGTCACTCGGCAGAGTACCCCTCCCACTCGGTCGAGTGACCCATTTCACTCGTCCATGTGGACACCAACTAGGACCATGCCATGAATGGCACTCAATCGAGTGCCAGGACTACTCGACCGAGTCCCCTGCTACTCGCTCGAGTACAGATTCTAGTAATTCAATGTGTTACAGAAGGTCCCTATAGAGAACCCAATATCAGAAAGAATATGCTTAATGACCTCATGGAATACACCTCCATTGTTAGGCTAGTAGTAATAAAACAGTAAGTAAAATAGAGGAATGATCTTATCTGAAAAATAGTTGTGGCGTGACTTTAGGTCACTGTCTTAAGGTCGATTATGCCCCGTCTACTACACACGGACTCAGTAGCATTCGACCCCCAGGATTACACAACTGCTGCAATCTTCGTGTAGGTAAGACTGCAGTTGAGAACCGCCAGAACACGTTGCCAAGACCACACGCCGAGAAACCAGGAAACGTTAACTACTCGGGTGAAGAATATTTTGCGAAGAACAAGGAGACGTTAACTATTCGGCAGAACAATATTTTAGGAAGAACAATGACACATTAATTACTTAGGAGTAGCCTGTTTTGTAAGACTGAAGAAGAGGAAGAAGAGAACTCATTTTTCTGTGTGTTTCAAAGGGTTAACAATGCTGGTATTTATAGGGGAGAAGTGCAGAATATGGCCGTTAGAAGTGGAGTACATGCAGTGGTCACAGGGAGAGAGCAGCATGCAGAGGTCGGTCAGGAATATGAACTGCAAAGTTTCTGCTGCTGACATTTCTGACTCTAGGTTCTGATAAAGCAAAAGGCTAGGATTCCATACTGTTGCAAAAAAGACAGACCAAAACGTGGGCAAGCCCGCACCGCAGATGCTTTCCCAAAGCCCGAGCCCGAGCCCGGCCCGACCCGACCGGCCGTACCGTGGAGTGGCGTGCGCGCGCGCGCGTGTGTGGTTGGTTAGATACTTACCACACATCACCTAGTAGTGTAGAATAAAGGAGTATATGTAAACTCATAAAAGGTTGATTATTTTATCCATGTGGGACAAGGAAGCTATACTTTGTTTATCTTGAAGACTACTAGCATGTTTCTTTTGAAGCATATTTCTAACAGTCTTAACATGTTATAACACTTGTAAGGATTAGACTCCAAGACGGAAATGGACACAACATGTCTTATGTAGACCTGGCAAACAGGTCAACCGGGTTGGGTTAGTTTTGGGTTGGGTTAGCAAACTTTGGGTCATAGTCATTTCGGGTTCGAGTCAACTAGTACCAAGTTATTTGTGGATAATAATCAGTTTGCAACAATAAACATTCGGATCAAGTTCGGGTTTTGAGCTCGGAGTCGAGTCGGTCAATTTTGTCAGGAAGCCTGTACTCCAATCTTTCCAACGAGTCCAAGAACACCTCAACTTCGTTTGCTATATCAAACATCAACTATATTGGAAATAATTCCTAATATCTGACACTTACTAATTGTGAATACTTGTATTAGATTAGGAAACAATTACTCATCCGAATATTATATTTCCTTAGTTTAGGTTCTCATGCAATTTCTCAATAAAACCTATTCTTTAGGCCGAAAAAGCTAAAGAAAATGAGCTATGGTGGGATACACCTAAACAAGACTACCCCGTCTTAGAGCGCAAAGAGGAAGAACTTGAAAGCAGAAACCCACAAAGTGATCGAGTCTCCAAACGTTAACTTCGCACAAATTAACCTCATCGCTCCAATGGCCAGTCAATCAAATTTTCCGGATGAAATAATGATAGAAATACTACTAAAACTCCCTGTTAAATCTATTTTAAGATGCACTACCCTTTCTAGGCATTACTACTCTCTGATTCATAGCCAATACTTCATTCGTCGCCACCTTGCTCTTGGACGACTCAACGACAAACTCTACAACCCGTCGATTGTGAAACCAATACTAGGCTCAGTGCGTCTCTTTGATCAAAAAGGCCATCTCAAGGTGTTGGAAGATCTACCATCCATCCTTGACGAGTCATTCAATTTTGATCAATTTATGCTTTGCGGTCCAGTGGATGGTCTCTACTGTGTTATTGATAAAAAACATGATCGATTTGCTGTGTGGAATCCATCTACTAGGGAGACAGTCGATCTTCCTACAGTTTCTCAACTCTGCACTAATTTTATGAATAAATGCGAGAACAATATAGCATTTAAGGTAGAATTTTATTCTGACCAATGTTTAGCTTGTGGGTTCGGGTATGACGACACCTCCAATGATTACAAGCTTGTTTTAATTTATGGGTTTGTGGCATCTGCGTATGATTACGAAGATGTATGTGCTAATAATGTGATGATCTACGTCATGAATATTAGCAAAGGCGAATGGAGAATTCCGGAACAGCAAGTTTATTTCGACGCTTGGGAAATTGAATCCAATGTTGGAGTCATTACTTGTGGTGCTTGGCATTGGGTATATGATTGCTCTTATGATTCGGTTTATAAAATTCTTGCATTTGACATGTTGATCGAGTCTATAAAATTTATACCGTTCCCTATGGTAGAAGATGGATATAAATGGTCAAGTTTGTCGATTTTCACCTTCAATGGTTGCCTAGGTTTGGTTAATGGCCAAAGAGGAGATAATATGCCGGGACTGTGTTCGTCTTTTGACGTGTTGGTTATGGCTGAGTACGGTGTTACTGAATCTTGGACAATCTTATTTCGAGTTGCGCTACCAGATGGGATTAGTGGTCGATATTTGGGGATTGTAAGGGACCGGTTTTATATTCGAAAAGGTGACAGGTGTATGGTCTCTTATGATCTCTATTCTAAGGATGAAGAACGCTATGATATCATGGATAGCGAAATTGGTAGCCTACTGCCTTATCAGGAATCTCTTGTACGCATCATTAGTAGTTGATCAGTTAAAGCAAATAAAACTGGACCGTCTAGTGTTAGTTCGAGTGGTATGCTTAGATCCCTTAGTTTATTGTTGTAAGACGGTCTTATTTAAATTTAATGTTATTCAATATTGTTCTATGAATCTCTTATACCAGGGTTAAACCGAAGTATTTTCAATTTTGCTCATCTTTGGCTACACTTACACATAACAAATAAATTTTATACGCAAACTTTTGTTCTAAGACCGTCTTAAATTAAAATGTTACTTACAACTGATGAGCGCCGCTTAGCTTAATCACACATTATAGTATATAAGACGGTAAGACTTTAAGGCTATTGTGATCGTAAAGGAATTGGGAGTTGTGTGGTTGCTATTAATTAATAACCTGCCTGAGAGAGTGTGCAGTATATTTGTATTTCCCAGTTCAAATGTTTATTGGATCATTATTCTCGGTAATGACTAATGAGCAACACTAATGGACTGTTGAACTCTTCTGTTGTGTTTATGTCTATAAATTAATACCTTTTCAGTTTTCACATCAAATTAAATATAATCTCATTGCACCATTTCTACAACTATATCTCCCAATGACCTCCAAATCAATATTTCCAGATGAAATAATGTCTCAGATACTACTAAAACTCCCTGTTAAATCTATTTTACGATGCAACGCTTTGTTAAAGCATTATTATTCTCTTATAGCAAATTCTTCATTCGTCGCCACCTTGCCCTTGGACAACTCAATGACAAACTCTACGACCAGTCGATTGTGAATCCAATACGAGGCCCTGTACGTTTATTTGATCGGAGAGGTCATATTGAAGTCTCAGAAGTTCCGTCACCCATCGCTGAAGATTCATCATCAGATGGTCTTGGACATGTAGTTTGTGGTCCCGTGGAAGGTCTTTACTGGGTTGTCGATCTAAAGAATGAGCGTTTTGCTATATGGAATCCATCTACTAGGGAGCATTTTATACTCCCTCGTGTTTTACCAACTTGCGATACTGGAGAAAACTCGAGTGAGTTCGGTGCAGCAAGACCACTACATAATAATGTAGGGTTTCGTGAACGACAATGTTTTGCTTACGGGTTTGGATATGATGACATTACAGACGATTACAAGTTTGTTTTAATTTACGCGTTCTTATTGGATATTTTTGATGATGGTGACGTAGTTTCGCTTAATGCCAACACGTTCAACATCTTCAGTGTTCGCAAGGGAGAGTGGAGAAGTACTAATGAGTGGTCTGGTGTAGAACCTTGGGACTTCACTTCCTGTGTTGGAGTCTTTGTTCACGGTGCTTATCATTGGGTATATTCAAGATGTGATGATTCAGGACCTACAATTCTTGCTGTCGACATTTTGATTGAGTCGCATAGATTTATAACGTTTCCTATAGCAGGAGATGAATATAGTTGGTCCAATGTGTGTATCATCACCTTCAATGGGTGTCTAGGTTTGGTTAATGCACAAAGAGGAGAAAATATGACTAAGGGACTATCTTCGTCTTTCAATGTGTGGGTTATGGCTGAGTATGGTGTTGTAAAATCCTGGACAATTTTGTACGATATTTCGCTACCAGATGGGATTGGTGGTCGATTTTCGGGGATTGTAAGGGACCGATTTTATATAAAAGAAGGTGATGGGGGCCTTGTTTCGTATGATCTCTACACTAAGGATGAAGAACGTTATGGTATCTTGGATAGCGAAGTTGGTATGTTAATGCCATATGAGGTATCTCTTGTACGCATCATTAAATCAGTTTAGTGATCTTGACTCCAATGATGAGGAACATTATGTTATCTTGGATATTGACAAGTTGGGACTTGGGAGTTTACTGCCGTATGTATGAGGAATAATCTCTTGAACGCGTCATTAAGTCGGATTCATTACGACTAAATGTTTGTTTCTTTATAGTGATAGTATTGTTCTATCTGAAATCCTGAATTGGCTGTTTTTATTTGTTTGTTATCAATTTATTACTACAGTCTAGTCAATCAGTAAAGAAAGGGATGTAAGTCTTTAACATACTTTCATAAATCTTAGCACGGATTGTACCGAGTTTCCCTAGCTTACAGCGTCATTGTTGGTTGATTTTCAGGGTTTCTAGGGGACTGATTTTGATTGTGTAGGAGAAGAATTGTCCGGTATGGCCGGGTTTATTATGCTTTGAATATACTTGCACTTCATGAATGCTAATCAACCTTCATTGTTAGCAAGAGGGTTATTATATCACTGACCATATTCCGTTTTGCTATGAAATTACGTTTACTTTATTTTGTGAATGACTGTTACGAGGGAGTATTCAGCGAGACGATTTGTTACTGCAAATCGTGTAAAAGTGAAGTTTGTGAGTATTTGGCTGTACAAGCTATGAGAAATGGGTAATTGCATACATGCACAAGGTTGCAAGAGACATTAATTAGACATTTAGAAACATCGCAGAAATTCTCAAGTCATGCGATCTTACTGAAAGTTTAATTTTCGCCTTTTCTTTATATCACTCGCTCTGTTTGTATATCTCCTCCCATACCAAACACCATATACTGTGATTTATGCAATTGACCTTCATTTATCAATAACATATATATTAATGATGATATTTAGTTCAATGCAAATTGTGGACGTGTGTTAAATTAGCCAAAGGATGGTAGTATTGTGGACTACTCCATATCGAATGAGCGGAATGTAGAGTTCTATGGGTAGCGAAATCAAGGAGTCGTGAGCTGTTATAGGGAGTGTAGACAGATATCGTATCAACTATTATGATGCTATTAATATTAGAGTTCCCCGAAGGGAGTTCTAGTATTTATGTTTACATATGTATGCCTACTCTATTTTCCATTCTAGTACTTTAGTGTAGTTCCAGGATCAAGTCATCTCCTCTTGCATTTGCTGTATCATCTCACCCCCGTATAACCTGCATAGCATGTATAATGAAACCATCACTGGCCTTCCATGCTCTCCGGTACGCCAGAGGGTCTCAGAAACCAGCTGGAGTTATTACTACCTCCGGTACTGCAGTTTTTAACATCACTGATGATCGTCCTTCTGAACTCCATGAGACTGGGGCAATTCAGACAACAAATCAGGTAAAACAGATTGTTATTTGTACTAGTTTCATGTCATTATTTGAATATTCTACCTTGTGTTTTATTAGCATTTGATATTTGATATTTGATATTTGAACCCGATAGGGCACGGTGTCACAACTAGTATGCCATAAACGAATGGACAATCAATCCCAATAGTATTTGTAAGTTGTAACTGTTCTCTAAGACGAAACGGATCACGATCCTAGTCATATCCAATAGAGTAATGAGTAACAATATGTTCACTTTATATTGTTCTTAAAGTAATTAATTAGTGTCCAAGACATAAAAACGCAATAGACTTGAATGAAAGCACATAGAAATTTCTGTCCACAAACAATTTAAAGGTCGTCTTCAAGACTTCAACCTTTCGATTCTATAAAATCCAGAAGACAAATACTAACAGTCTAAAATACACCACCGAAAGTTTAAGTTCCAGACCACAATATTTGTAAAGTGAGACAAAAACTTAATTTTCTCGATTCAAGCAAGTCAGAAGTGTCTTCTCGCTCTGATACCAAATGTAAGTACTTTATTTAAACTTAATCATGTCGTATATTCCTATCAACAAAATAATACTTCGTATAGAATAAATTTAATTGCGGAAGCCAAAATTTGATCGAGAATAATTAACTTATTTTTCAGATATTTTGACAAAGATTCGTTAGTTAACAGTTGTACCGCGGGGTTTTAAACCCCTCACTAGAACAAACAAAAAGTGTCGCATGATGAACCAGTAGACTTTTGCATAATTCTCGTATGTTCACGTCAAATTTTATGGGTTTTTCATGTATTTGCTTGAACCAAATGAATTAATGAAAGGACATGTCCCTTGGCATAAAACATCGCAAATTCTTGCTTGAGACAAGAATGGTCATCCTAAACTAAAAACGGGTCAAATTGGATAAATAAGACAAAAGCGAAATGTTTAGAGATTAGCAAAAATATTGTGTTCAATCTATGCAAGTGGGATGCATCTATCGCCTACGGTTTCTTGACATGAGTTAGCCCTGCTGCTTTTTACGTAATTTCAATTTTGTTCAGTTCAGTGACTTCAGTCAGACAATTTCAGTCGAAAACAGCAGTGCCTTATGCAAAGAAAAAGCAGTATCTAGATGGTATTGAATTGGTCAAATTTCTTATTGTTCCAAATTGACAGATCCGGCGACAATGGCATGCTACATGCTTGATTCCGACAAGCAATTCCTGTGTTGCAAAGATACAGGAACTCTGGAGGTGTATGAGATTGACAACCTTTACATTGCTCCTATACGACAAAAGTATTGGACCCATGTAGCGACGGTCCAATTGGGAAAAGGGCAGGAATTTGAACTGCTTAAAATTGGTGATGGGGAGATTATTGGAGGTTGTGAATTAGAAGCATTGATTAAAGATCTAATGTGTCCGGGTATGATGGTTAATCGTGAAGGACTTCGTTGTCTTAGGAAACCGCAAAGTAACAGTTCAGATCATTGTCAAGTTGATTATTACAGGATGTTTGATCTTTTCGATTGGTCAAAGTACTATGTTAAGTCTAGGCTGAACACCAGGTGGGTTCGTCATGACATTATCACAGGTCGTCCCATCTTGGAAATGTTGAGGGAGAAGGATGCGGAATTGAAGTGTATGCATAGCCAGGATATAGAGGATTTAAAGCGTAAGCATAGCCAGGATATAGAGGATTTGAAGCGTAAGCATAGCCAGGATATAGAGGATTTAAAGCGTAAGCATAGCCATGATATAGAGGATTTAAAGCGTAAGCATAGCCATGATATAGAGGATTTGAAGCGTAAGCATAGCCAGGATATAGAGATTTTAAAGCGTATGCATAGAGAGGAAATAGAGGAAAACGAAGATGATTATAAAGTTAATCGCTATTTGCAATAACCGCCCATATGGCTGTATCTAATTATGGATAGTTCAGGAGATTATAAATATAATTAAGTAGGAAAAGGTAAATAAATAAAAATGAGATATATAATATAATATGGGTACATTAGAAAGGAAATGGAGAAAAAGAATGAAAGTATCCAAATTGAAAATGGCAATAGCAAAGAAACGAATAGGCTAGTGTAGGAAGAGAGATTATGAAACACGTAAGGAGGTATTAAGGTGAGCATAAATTTTCATTCTAAACAGTCACTATTCATTTCACGCGTATTATAGATTAAATACATGACAAATTATATGGTAAGTTGCTTAAATCCCCGGCCTCTAAAATATGAAAAAGCTCTTAGGAATAGTTCCCAAACAATAGTGCCTTGGGAATATTATCCCCTTAGGAATAGTATATCATCCATCCCAGCCGTCCGTCTTCCTCTTTCTCTCATCTTGGCCTTCCATCTCTTTTTAATTCCTTTTTCGCGTCCCGCTCTTCTCTTCCGCTCAATTTATGAACATCTCCTTCTTCACTCTTCTCTTTTCTCTTCCACTCATCTTCTCTGCTAATTTCTCCTAATTCCCCTCAAACTTACTGCTTGTTCTCTTTGAAACTCCGCTTTTTAGATCAATTTATTTCTCGATTTACAGGTTTGTTTCTCTAATTGGGTTCAATTTATGGTGATTTCTTAATTGTCTGAGAATAGGAGATGTTTAAAATTTGTTGTTGATTAATCAATTACTTTCTCGATTTACAGGTTAGTTTTTCTAATTGGGTTCAATTTATGGTGATTTCCTATTTGTTTGAGAATAGGAGATGTTTTAAATTCTCTTTATTTTCTCTTACTCTCCTCCTTTTTGCATATGCTCTATATTTTCTCTCACGCTTCTCCTTGTTTGTATATTGCACTTTTTGCTCTATAGCGAGTTGTGCGCGGGGTCGGTAATACATGGCAGCAATTTCCACTACCCGAGGTTGGTGTAATACTTTTGTCTTTTCCAATCGTTCCCTGATTTAAGATATTATGATCCTGGTTGCGTTGATCATTGGCAGAGTTCTGTTTTGGTGTCTCACAGTCGTTGTGGCATTTTACGTTTTTCTTGTTAGGGGTAGGTAGGGGTTTAACGCGATTTGAAATTCAGTTGCCGTTTCTTCTCCGACACTTTACTCTTGTTAAGAGTGTTTGGCTTCAACAATTCAACAATCAGATTAGGTTGTTATTGCTATTATCCGTTTTGCAGTGTGTTTTTGAATTCTGTTTGTTTGTTTGAGTTACGAAGCCAAATAAAAATCGGATTCCAACCGTGTATACAATGTGATGCAAAGGAAGCCTGACTTTTAATTGCTTTTGCATTGAGTCCTGGTTTTGCCATCTTTGGCAAGGCCATATATGAGCTAACCCCAATAACGAATGACTTGTCAAAATCTCTCAAATTCACACTGATTATTACCTCAATGTGACCGATATCAAGATTAACGGCAAATCATTCAATCTGAACAAAACCCTTTTAAGTATAGCTAGCCAAGGCAATGGAGGGACTAAAATCACCACCATCCATCCTTACGCTATCCTGAAAACTTCAAGCGGTCATCGCTGCCTTCACCAAGAAGGTCAGAGGGGCTAACCGGGTGCAACCAGTGCACCCATTCAGCGCGTGCTATAAGAACAAAGGGCTGAAAGTGCCGATAATTGACCTGGTTTAATTGGTTCATGAATCTATGAATCGTAAGCCAAAAATGACAGGCAGTTTAAAAATGTAGTTGAGTGCAATCGAGCCAATCTAATATAAGGACATAAATCAACCTAATAACAAACCCTAAAGCAATGCGAGACGGTGGAGAAGCATGCCTCTAGATCCGAAGAACAAAAAACGTCAATGAAAAAATAAAAGATGTGAGACAGAAAAAAATACAAATAGAAAATGAGCATGGAAATGATAATCCCGGAGAATGAAATGAAAATGAGTCAATAGAAATTGAACAGGAAATGAATCTCATACAGTGGCGGACGCAGGAATTTAGTCTAAGGGGGGCAAAAAAAAATTAGTATATTATTTTCCGTCTTAAGTTTTTGTTTTTTTGTTTTTTCTCTATTTTGAGTGTTTTTCCCCTAAAACTAAT
>JAOWBH010162487.1:0-11181 GCA_028566215.1 Silene coronaria
CCTTTCTTAGTACGGTGCTAAGTGAGTTCTCCATGCATGAGGTGTCTTATGAAAACAGTATTTTAAGCTTACTAAGAAAACATACATGATATGGAGATGATGACGGAAATTGATTCCCGAGACTCAAGTATAATCCTTTAGAAAAACGCTCCTTGTAATACCCTTCGTAACAAGTGTTTTCTTAGTGTAGTGTTCCTTTTCTAACTCTTTTTTTGTAAGTGTTTAGTAAATTTCTGGATTTGATGAGTAGAATGGGTGGTACTTGGGGTATATATAGTCTTTGGTGATGCACAAGGGAGATGTTTGTCATAGTAGTTTGTGCATTGTAGTTTGTGTATGGTCAAGGTACATATGATTGGTGGGCAAGGAATGTATGTAACATGAACTTACCCCTTAATTAATATCCTAAAATTGACCACTTATTAATAGATTGAAATGATTAAGACTATGATTATGGTGCTAAACATACACTAGCCGTGGACAATAAGTCCACACTCCACTTGAAATTTTCAATGCAATTTAATGACTATGTAATTCTCAATGCAAATCCTAATGATTTCAAGTATGAATGATACCATGCATGGAACCATTGTTTACGTAAGTTAATTCATGGTTTATTGTATTTTATTTTTATTTTTATTTTTTAAAAAATGAAACTATTTACTAAATGTGGTGTTTATTAAATATTATCCCACATGTTATGTTATTTACGTACTTATATGTGACGGACCACAATATTACTATTTAGTGCCCAAAATATAATTATTAAAGGTTGGTTACTAGTCTAATACCTTTTTCAAATGGGTCATTTATAATTTATTATTATTATTATTATTATTACTACTATTTTATTATATTACAAAATTCTCGGGTATTACAATCTACCACCCTTAAAGAAAAACTTCGTCTCGAAGTTTAAATCTACCCGATCGGTTATCTAAAAGGCTAGTTTGTTAGTGTAACTATTATTTATGTGTGAATGAACTATTAGGAAGTAGGTCAGTCGGAAACTCTCCACCCCTCTTAAAAGAATTTTTACGTCCCCGTAACACCACTAAGTTACCTCGATGAAAAGCTCCGGGTAATCGCGTCTCATTGCTTCCTCAGTTTCCCAAGTAGCCTCTTCCGTATCGTGATTTGCCCATAAAACTTTTACAATCTTAGTTTCTCCGCTTCTTGTCTTTCTAATTTTGTTATCAAGGATTCTTACAGGTCGGTTTATGAAGTTCATCGACTCGTCAATTATCAAGGTCTCAGGTTCCAAAATGTGCGAAGGGTCACTCATATACTTCCGTAGTTGGGAAACATGGAAAACATTATGAACTCGATCCAATGATGGTGGCAAGGCTAATCGATAGGCCACTTCTCCCACTCTTTCCAATATCTCATACGGTCCAATGTACTTGGGGCTTAATTTTCCTTTCTTTCCAAACCTCATCACACCACCCATTGGTGATACCCGTAATAACACCTTGTCACCCTCCTGAAACTCGACGCTCCTACGATGCAAATCTGCATAACTCTTTTGTCGGTCTTGTGCAGCCTTCATTTTCTGTCGAATAATTTGCACATCCTCCACCATTTTCTGGATCATAGTGGGTCCCAAAACAAGAGAGTCAGTCACGTCATCCCAACATACCGGGCTTTTACACCGTCGACCGTATAAAGCTTCGAACGAGGCCATCTCGATGGTAGCATGATAGCTATTATTGTAGGAAAACTCGATTAGGTCTAACTTCTCCTCCCACGAACCCTTAAACTCCAGAGCACACGCCCTTAGCATGTCTTCCAATGTTTGAATTGTTCTCTCGGTCTGACCATCTGTGGCTGGGTGGAAAGTTGTACTCATTTTCAACTTAGTCCCTAATGAATCTTGTAGCTCTTGCCAAAATTTGGAAATGAATCTCGAATCTCGAATCTCGGTCTGAGACTATGCTACTAGGCACACCGTGTAGTTTTAGGACATGGTTCCTATAGGCTAAAGCTAACTCTGTCTTCTTCCATGTGTCCTTCATGGGAATGAAATGTGCAGATTTGGTAAGTCTATCCACAATAACCCAAAGCATGTTGTTCCCCTTTTTTGTTCTTGGCAACCCAGTGATGAAATCCATAGAGATTGAGTCCCACTTCCATTCCGGAATTTCCAATGGTTGGAGTAGTCCTTGTGGCCTCTTATGCTCGATTTTAATCTTTTGGCAGGTCAAGCATCGTGCTACAAACTCGACTATCTCCCTCTTCATATTTGGCCACCAAAAAGTTTTCTTTAGATCCTTGTACAATTTATCTCCTCCAGGGTGAACTGAGTATGGGGTGTTGTGTGCCTCACTTAGGATTTTCCTTTTTAATTTTTCATCATGGGGTACGCACCATCGTCCTTTAAACCTCACACTTCCATCGTTATGAATGCTAAAATCTGTTGCACCATCTACTCCAATATTAGCCCTCTTGGATTCAATCACTTTATCACCTTTCTGTTTCTCTCGGATTTCCATATAAAGTTCAGGTACTAGTGTAAAGTCACTCATATCTCCTCCTGGGCCTATTACATTTATATCCATCTTCTGTAGTTCCTCTCTCAATCTTATCCTCGACACTACTTCACATAGGGAGTGGACGCACTTTTGACTTAATGCGTCAGCCACTATATTTGCCTTTCCCTCATGATATAAAATTTCCATGTCATAGTCGTACAGTAATTCCAACCACCTCCGCTGTCTTAGGTTTAACTCCTTTTGGTTTTAGATGTATTTTAGGCTTTTGTGGTCTGAGAATACCTTAAATGTCACTCCGTAGAGATAGTGACGCCATATCTTTAATGCGAACACGATTGCAGCTAACTCCAGATCATGTGTGGGGTAGTTTCTCTCATGAGGTTTCAACTGTCTAGAGGCATAGGCAATAACCTTACGGTGTTGCATTAGGACACATCCAAGGCCTTGTTTTGAAGCATCGGTATAGACCTCGTAGTTCTCATTCCCGTCTAGCAAGGCTAAAACTGGGGATGTAGTTAAGCGTTCTTTAAGGGTCTGGAAAGACTTCTCACACTCGTCATCCCACTCGAACTTAATCGACTTTTTCATCAAGGCGGTCATTGGTCGGGCTATTTTCGAGAAATCCTTCACAAATCTCCGGTAGTACCCTGCCAAGCCTAAGAAACTTCTTATCTCTATCACATTCTTTGGAGCAGGCCAATTAGAGACGGCCTCAATCTTACTTGGATCTACCGAAACCCCTTCCTTGGTCACCACATGGCCCAAGAATGCTACTTTTTCCAACCAGAACTCACACTTTGACATCTTAGCGTAAAGTTGGTTATCTCGCAAAGCTTGCAATACCAACCGCATGTGTTCCTCGTGTTCTTCCCTCGTCCTAGAGTATACGAGGATATCGTCAATGAATACCACCACAAATTTATCGAGGTATGGGTGAAAGATACGGTTCATCAAGTCCATGAATACAGCTGGGGCATTTGTCAACCCAAAAGGCATCACGGTGAATTCATAATGGCCGTATCGAGTTCGAAAGGCTGTTTTAGGAATATCCTCATTTGCAATCCTCAGCTGATGATAGCCGGATCTCAAATCGATCTTTGAAAATACTCCAGCGCCTCTAAGCTGGTCGAACAAGTCGTCTATCCTTGGCAATGGATAACGGTTCTTGACCGTGACTTGATTCAACTCCCGATAGTCTATGCACAATCGTAGACTTCCGTCCTTTTTCTTCACAAACAAAACGGGTGCTCCCCAAGGTGACACACTTGGTCGAATATGACCCTTGTCCAATAATTCCTCTAGTTGCTTTTTCAATTTTGTCAACTCCTTGGGTGCCATTCGGTAGGGTGCTTTTGATATAGGTCCAATTCCTGGCATGAGTTCGATGCTAAACACCACTTCCCGACGAGGAGGCATGCCCGAAATCTCCTCGGGAAACACGTCCTCAAATTCACACACAACTTTCACCTCCTCAACCCTCGGGCTTTCCACGGTCGTATCTCTCACGTGACAAAGTATAATTGGACATCCCTTCCTCATGTCTGACTTAAGGATCATAGCGGAAATGAGTTTGACCTTAGGTTTGGTAAAAATGCCTCGGTAAGATATTTTAACCCTATTTTGCCCTTTTAAGGTCACTTTCTTTTGTTCACAATCTATTTTGGCTTTGTGTCTCGTCAACCAGTCCATCCCAAGTATGATGTCAAAGTTACTTAATGGGAATTCTAATAAGTCAACGGGTAGCGGGGCTCCTTTAATAGAGAAAGGTACGTCTTTAAACAGCTTAGAACACAACACCTTCTCCCCCCGAAGGTTGTGTAAACCTACTACTAATGGTCTCATGTGGATGTAACCCGAGTGTGGGTACAATAGTGCTTGCTATGAATGAATGTGATGCTCTTGAATCAAAAAGAACGAATGCGGGTTTAGAGTTTATAGAAAAGACACCCGTCACCACATTTTCGGCGTTCTCAGCCTCTTCACGCTCTAAGGCAAACAACTTTCCAGTTTGATTCTCATTTGCTCCTTGAACAGTGGTAGCTGAGGTTGTGGCTCTGTTCCCTCCAGAGGTCTGAGGTTTCACAAAGTTGGTGTTACTAGTCCCAAATTTTTGGCCGCTCTTTTGGTTTGAATTGTTTCGATTTGAGTTGGCAAAACTCTCGTTTGTCATCGTTGATCCTCCACCACGAGCCCCTCCCATATTCGTATTGCTCTCGTTATGAGTTTTGATGCGACACTCAAACTGACGGTGACCCATCTTTCCACAGTAGTTGCATTGAACGAGGTTTCCATTACAGTCTTTCCCAGGGTGGTTGTTGCTGCACTGTTTACAGAAGTATCGTCTAGGCTTATTTTGAAAATTTCCTCTAGGTGGTCGAGAGTTCCCGGAAGATTGAGCTTTATTAGGATGAGTACCAAAATTCCCTCTCTTGTGATTGCCTTGGGTGTTATCGGACATCACACCTTTCCTCTTCTCTCCTAAAAATTCTTTCTTTTCATTCATCACCCTCTCGACGTTGCATGCTCTTGCATAGACCTTGGAGAGTGTGGTGAAATCCTCTCCACCAAATTTTTCTCGAATATTTATGTCAAGATGTTGCTCAAACTTGTATGCCTTTGACTCCTCAGTTGGCACAAGCTCAGGGGCGAAACGAGACAGTTCCTGAAATCGGAGATAATATTCGTGTACCGACATCGTTCCTTGGCGTAGGTTATCAAACTCTCTTCTCTTCTCTCTCCTAGAATGCTCAGGGAAGAATTCCTTCCTAAGGTCTTTGACGAAATCCTCCCATAGATAGGGTACCTCAAGTTCCTCTCCTTCCTCATCAATGTAGTAACCAAGGTTAGTTAAGGTTCCCTTATTGGTACTCCACCATAAATCTGCTGTCTCACGAAGGTAAAAGGCAGCTTGGTCCACTTGTAACCCCTCGGGACATTGCAAAGTGGTGAATATCTTCTCAAATTCTCTAATCCAATTTTCCAACTCGATCGGTTCCGCTCCCTTCCCGTCAAAGTAAGAGGGTTTCTGTTGTGCAACCGGTCTAGTCATTCTGGATGATGGGGTATTTGCTTTTGCCTTAGCTTGGTTTGCCTGGTGCATTGATTGCATAAATTCTAAATTCATTCGGAGTAGTTGTTGTATTGAATTGTTGTTCTCATCGTTGGTATTGTCATGGTTACGGTTACTTCTTGCTGGAGGCATTTTTTCTCGATGTTTCACAATAATTATAAATTGGTCATGGTTAGTATCATAAGATCAATTTTTATTATTTTTTTTCCAACATTTCCATATGATCATTAGATAAGACCAATAAATTGGAGAATCAGGGAAAACTTCTCACTAATAGCTATCCGAGTACTTACAACCAAATTATTCTAAAAAGAAAGAAAAGAAAAGGCTTAATATCTAGGTTTTTTTTCCTAATATAGATAAAACTATAAATAATTTCAAATTTCGGAAACATAGATAAATATTTATCATCTAAGAGTCAATTACTTTTCCATCCTCAGGATTTTCCTCTCCATCTACGGGATCATCAAGATTAATACAATCCCTCATAAGTGTCTTGAAATCATGACCATAAGTGTGTTTCTGGCCCCCTAAATAGTTTGGATCATCGAGTAATTTCTGCCTATGTTCTTGTTGGTCGGAGATAAGCTCGAAATGGAGCCAAGCCCACTCTCCTTGCATAGGTAAGGAGTGAATAAATACATCTCCCATCAAGTATTGATCGGTGAGGTATAGACTGTTGTATATGGTTCCATAGTATTTGAAATAAACCACCATTTGTCGACAATGTCAAGTTAGTGACTCATTAGGATGCATGAGGAACTCCATGGGATGCACATCAGGGAAAGGTGCTGGGTAATGTGCCATCTTTGGATTGAACTCCACACAAGAAATAAAACATCTTTAGCATCTTGTTTGATCAATAAATCCCCTTATTACCCCACTCTTGTCTCACCACGTTTTACGAAAATTTCAAATTTCCTAGTTCATTTTATAAGTTTTTCCTAAGTTCATTTTAACATTTTCATTTTCTCCTATTGTTTCCAGGTCTGTTACCATTTGTAACACACCCAAATTTCCGCTCTGATACCATTTGTAACACGCTCTGATACCATTTGTAACACACCCAAATTTACGACTTATTTTAAAAATGGCATTTTAAAATAAGTCGGAAATTTGGGTGTGTTACATTAACATTCCTATACCACGTGCTCCGGTTATATTTTGTGATAATTTGGGTGCAAAGAATTACTCTGACAATCCTATATTTCGCTCAAGGATGAAACACTTAACCCTTGCTTTTCATTTTGTTCGAGAACAAGTTCAATTTGGCACAATTCACATTCAACATGTTAATGGTGATGATCAACTCGCGGATACGCTTACTAAACCATTACCGAAAACGCGTTTCCTATCTCTGGCTTCCAAGATTGGCCTTACGCTACGCCCGTCCATCTTGCGGGAGCGTATTAAGGATAAAAGATTTCGTCAACAACTAATATCGACATTCCAGGAAGACCGAGTCTGCCAGCAACAAACTCAAGTCTCCAGTCTTAGTTTGTTCCTCCTTTTATTCTCATATGTCTACTGTTACATATTCTCCTAATTCATTGTTAATTGTTAGCTTAATTATAGGAACTTAGTTACTTAACTTTGTATAAATATTAGCTCTTGTAAAACTATTAATTATCAATCACAATTATATCTTTCTTCTCATTCTTTACATTTATATGTCGCCATGAAACCCGCCTAATGATGATAAATAAGATGGCGTTGAGTTTATGTTCTGGAAAATCATAGATTATGAAGCGAAGGGCGGTAATGTTGGTCCAAAGGTGACGCCATGAAGTCGACAAAAATACTCAATTTGTTTAATTTGGGTAATTTATCTACTACATCCATTATTATCCATTTGATATTTAGTAACTTTTATCACAAATGATCGCCTTCGCTTCCTTGATCTCTGGGACAAAAGTAACGTAAACAAATGACCGGAGGGAGCGAGGGAGTATATATAGGAGTAGGTTGCGTATAAATGTAAACAATTTGGATGCTCAAAATAGCAAAATGATCAAAACTAAACAAATGAAATCATTTCGTTACAGAATGCATTCAAACTAGAATAATGTATATCAATCACAAACAAAGTAAACACAATTGAGGGCACAACCAACTTTCATCTTCTATAACCTGTGTTACTTCGACTCTTCATTAACCGTTGCCGACACATGACGTTCATAGCAGACAATGTCACAAAGACGATCCCGAATCCAATTACTAAGCCCCCGGCTCCCATATATTTTCCCCATCTTTAAAAAGCAAGACATTGATCTCACAAGACGGTAATTTCTTTGAAAGCAGCATAAGTTCCTTAGAAATATCGATTTTCTTCGATTCACCATTATTTTGAATGGTAATATGAAGCTTCTTCAAAGCTTTGGCCACAGTAAAAATATAACCCAAGATTGGTAAAACAAAATCACTACCACCAAAATTCCACAATTCTATACTCTTGATCTTGTTATGTAAACAACGAGGCAAGAATTTGAACTCCGACCAATTTAAATGATCCAATTTCGCTCTATATGTCCGTTTCAGCACACGGGTTTCGATATTTGGACATTGTTTTAGAAAACACTTGACGCTCGACCAACTTTGGTTATAACTCAAACCCGTTTCCAAATGACTTAGATTATGAAAAACTTTAACTTTAAAGTGAGGATTAACTAGAGCAAGGAGTAAATCACCACTTAATTTAAGGGTCTTAACCCGAAAAATGGGATTAAACACCGACATTAATACATGTTTTAAGAAAAATGGCTGACCGTCTCCCATGAACAATTTAGCTTTCGATAAACCAGTTGGGGTTTTGAGAAAACATAATTCCACCCTACAAGTACTATGCAATTGAAAATCAAGCAATTTCGGCGTGTCAACCACAATTTTGTTCTTATCAATCGTACATTCTTCATCACAAACCAAATTCACGCTCAAATATTTCAAATTTTGAGCATTTATTTTAATTGGACCATTAAATTTGTCCAACACTTGGACACCAACCCGCAAAATTTCTAGCAAAGGGCTAGACTTTAATAGATTTTCAAAAGACTTAAGATCATATTCGCGTATGCTAATGACGAGTTTTCTTAAATTAGGATGTTTATCGTTAACATCTACTTTTCCGATAGAAAAGCCGTCATTAGCGTACACCACAAGAACTTTGAGTGACGGCTTTTTAAAGATGGAACTTGGTACCGAAATTATAGAGCTACCGGATTTTTTAAAATTTACCTTTAATTCCTTGACGTTTATACCGTTATAGATAATATCATGAACTACGCTTTCCGAACTTGTGGGAGCGAGAGCATTTGGATCACCATTGAAGATTAATTCGATGGTATTTATATGTCGCCACGAAACCCGCCTCATGATGAATAAAATGATGGCATTCAATTTAAGTTCCGGAAAATCAGTAATGGTGAAGCGAAGAGTGGTGATTTGGGTCCAAAGGTAACGCCATGAAGTCGATAAAATGGCAGTAGCAACCGCGAACTTGGTGGGTAGCAATGAAAGGATTTTAGTGAGAATTTCTTTTGGTAGTATTGTTAGTCGACTATTTTTTTCATAGTTCATGTTTTATTTGATGGTTTAAACGATTAGAGAAGCACTAGTAGTACTAGATTTATATATGTCTTTTGGTATTAGGGTTTATAAGAGTTTTAGGGTTGGTGAGTTGTTGTTGCCGTCATGTATGTATCAACTAGAGTTTTCTCACTCAAATCATTTTAACGTACAAACTGGGCTTAACATTTTTTATTATTCACAAATATTAGGCTTAAAATTCTTTGCTATTCTAATAGTAGGGTCACGAAAAAAAGAAAAAAAAAAGGTGCGAAATATTAGACCCTCAATAAGTTAGGTCTCTCATAGGTTTTTGTGTATTCGAAATACCTGGTATTAATTAAAAACATGATGAGTGACCCATTGAGCAAACAAGAAGATACAATTCTCTTAAAAATCTTGTCTCTTTTACCAAATAAGAATGCGACCTTGATAAGGAAATGTGAAGGATTAATTGTGTCTGTTCTCATTAGCATATGAAATGTATAAATACAAGACGGAATGGGTCTGAGCCTAAATACAATAACGAGGCCTAGTCAGCCCTAATACCCCCCTCAAACTGGAGCATGGAGATCAAGAATGCCCAGTTTGCGGGGAAGAAAATCAAACTGAGACGAACCCAAGGCCTTAATAAAGATATCAGCAAGTTGCGAATTCGTAGAAACATGGGAAGGTTTAATCAAACCATCGGAGATAGCATCACGAATAAAATGACAATCCACTTCAATATGCTTGGTCCGTTCATGGAAGACAGGATTCTGAGCAATATGGAGCGCGGACTGACTGTCACAATAAAGATGCATAGGACGAGGAATAGAGACGCCCAAGCTAGAAAAGAGACCCATAAGCCATTTCAACTCACACAAAACAGCCGCCATAGACCGGTATTTGGCTTCGGCCGATGAAAGGGACACTGTTTGCTGTTTTTTAGTTTTCCAAGAGACCGGAGAAGCACCAACAAATACTATCCAACCGGTGAGGGAGCGGCGAGTCAAAGGGCAACCCGCATAATCAGAGTCACACCACCCAGAAATAGTAAGATCACTATCCGAGCGTAGCAAAACCCCTTGACCCGGTTTACCTTTAAGATATCGAACCACACGAAGTGCTGCATCCATATGAACTTTCCGTGGCTGGTGCAAAAATTGAGATAGAATATGAACCACATAAGAAAGATCAGGTCGTGTCACTGCAAGGTAGACTAACCGGCCAACAAGACGTCTATAAGACTCAACGTCATCGAGAAGATCGCCCGTAGCCACCCCAAGTTGATGATGTTGTTCCATGGGAGTGACTGCGGGCTTAGCACCCAAGAGAACCATCTCAGTGATAATGTCAGACTACGAGCAACTTCAATGCCCAAAAAATATTTCAAAGTGCCCAAATATTTCATGTGAAAACAATCACCAAGGTAGGCTTTAAATGTGGAAATAGCATCTGAATTATTTCCGGCTATGACCAAATCATCCACGTAAACTAAGACATGGAGACATACCTCGGCTTTGGAGTAGCTAAATAAAGAATAATCGGAGTAAGATTGAGTGAAGCCATACTTTCGTAAGGCGGCAGCTAATTTGTCAAACCAACAACGCGACGCTTGACGTAACCCGTACAAGGATTTGCGTAGCCTACACACCTTACCTTTTTTACCCGACCGAAAACCGGGTGGAAGCTTCATATAAACCTACTCGTCCAGATCACCGTGTAAGAAAGTGTTATGAACATCCATTTGATGAAGCTCCCAATTTTTTACAGCAGCGACGACAAGAAAAGCACGAATAGTTACCATTTTAACAACCGGAGCAAAAATTTCGGCATAATCGATCCCTTCAACTTGATGGTTACCAAAAATAACCAAGCGAGCCTTAAACCGTTCAATACTACCGTCGGACTTGTATTTAATTTATAGACCCACCGACAACCTAGAGCCTTTTTGTCGGGAGGCAGGTCTGCAATCTCCCATGTAGAATTATTTTCAAGAGCCGCAATTTCATCTTGCATCGCCTTGCACCAATTTGGATCAGTCATAGCAATGCGAAAATTAGGAGGTTCTACACC
>JAOWBH010162498.1:0-11181 GCA_028566215.1 Silene coronaria
GATCACATAGTTCATATTAATGAGTTAATATTTTTACTAATTAGAAAGTCTAATTAGAGGTTTAAGAAACCAACAGAGTAAAAATGTAAGATTTCAACATCTCATTTAAGTTAAATGGGTTATTCGTATCAGGCCTGTGTCATAAGACCTCAACCCTAACCCGACCCATTTAAATTTCGTGTTGTGTTCATGTCGACCCAATTACTTAAATGGGTCAAATGTCTCAACCCAAACTCGCTAACTTCGTGTCGGGTTCATGTCGTGTTATCAGGTCGGATCACTATTTGCCAGCTCTATTATAAACGACATAAAAATAGATCAAGTTTCGGTCAAACTAAATAATATTGCAATAATCTTATAGTTAATACAAACCAAAATCATTTAACAAAAATAAAATAATATTTAGCTAATATACTGTCATGCGTGAGAGTTTTAAAAGCATAAATAAGGCTTTTTTAAGATGGGCAAAAATATACTTCTTTTTTTAAGATATCCGAGGGTTTATTTTTATGTGAAATATTTTGGTTTGATCATATAAATGTATAATATTTGTATAAACAGTAATTATTGTGTGAGACAGTTTCATTATGTAAAAAGATAACTCATTTATTAGAATAAAATGAATAATTTTTTAATAAAAATTGCCCGTCTCATAATGTGAGACCTTATTCTATATTGTGTTGTATAATTTTTTTTATTACCCAAATTATTGTGTATTGAAAACCATTATGATACAAAAAT
The DNA here is from genome assembly GCA_028566215.1 of Silene coronaria. Classification (NCBI taxonomy): domain Eukaryota; kingdom Viridiplantae; phylum Streptophyta; class Magnoliopsida; order Caryophyllales; family Caryophyllaceae; genus Silene; species Silene coronaria. The sequence goes on from JAOWBH010162498.1 coordinate 742, forward strand.
TATTTATTTCATAATATACCATAAAAGTTTTAGTTAATTTAAAGTTTAATTCAGCTTATTTCAGCTCTTTCAGTTTTAGGTCAGCCTCATTCAGCCCACGTCAGTTCAATTCAGCCTCATTCAGCCCACGTTAGTTCAGTTCAGCCTAATTCAACCTACTTCAGTTCAGTTCAGCTCATTTCAGCTCCAATAAGTTCATTTCGGCTTCATTTAGCCGAAAAGAATATGGTCTATGTAAACCAATTATCCCATTGTGTAGGTAAGGTGGAGTTTAGTGGTTCAAACTTTGGAGAATTTCACAAGGAGCTAAGGTTCAAGCCTCCCAAAAGAGCAATTATATGGAGTATTTATGGCAAGACTTATGCCTTCTAAACTTCGAGTCTGTCACTATCGGGCGACTTACCTGATTTACGTGATTTGCAAGCTATCATGTATACCCCGATAGTTAGTGTGCCCGAAGGTAGCGGCTGCGAGTACCTTCATCACAAAAAAAACATAAATTTCTAGGAATTTATAATTCCTCATTTTTGCAAAAATATATCAACTTAACAAATCTTAATTTTTTAATTTCATGGAATTTTGAAAGCTGGCGTTTTATTAGGAGTACCAAGCAACTCCCTAATCAAGTAATAGAGCCTCAAAATTTACACTTTTGTCAAGACATGATCTTATCTAATCTAATTTATTAAAGCAACAATCACAGAGTTGAGGTGTCGCACTGTGGTTGAAAATTCATTATTTTATTTTATAAGTAAATAGATGGCCCACCACAAACATTATCATACCACCAGTTGTATAATAAGCATTGTACAACACTGCACATTTTGTCGAGCTTATGTGTAATTTTTCTGAGTAGTTTAAAGTTTATTTTTTTTATGTTTAAGTGATTAAGTTCGGATATTTTACACTACAGCTCAAATTATTTAAAACAAAACTCGAAAACTTTAGTACATAACTCAGGTTCTACACCATACAACTGATACAACTGGTGGTATAGTGTATTAATTGTTTTTACTAACAATAAACATGTTTGTTTTTTTATTGTTATATTGAAGCACAACTATCTTTCTCGACTTCTAAAATAATCTTTTATATAACACGGAGTACCAATAAAATTTGAAAATTTTTACACAAATTCTCATTTGTGATGGTAAATCAGTCACTTTAAAGAGACGTGAGACAAAGAGCTATATGAGAGGACAAGCGAAGATGAACTGTGAGAGTCCTCTATTTAAAGAGACCGTCGTAGTCAAAACTCTTTTTGTAACTTCAAATATGAGTTCATTGTGAATGAGATTCGTATTAGGCTATTTCATTTTGAAAGATAAGCCCAAGTTACCCCACATATAGCAATTATTAAGCCGCTTGTCAGTAAAACCTGAGCTAAAGAGACATAAAAGAAGGATAAAACAAAAAAAATAAGACTAGCTACAGAGCTACAATAGTGTTTAAGAAGGATTAGAGATTCAAAAAGAAAAGAAAAAGAAAAGAAAAAGCAAACAAAGGAAGAAAATAAAATGCACTCTTTGAATGTTGAGCAGTGCATCAACAGTCACACACTCACTTTATCATTCCATTGGGATCTGTGATTATTAAAACTAGTTTGATATTCTTATTATGTGGGTCCTATCTCCTTCTTTTAAATAAATTTAGTGCCCAAACTACACTAATTTCAGGTTAACAAAATAATTTACCATAGGCAACCATTTTCATCTGGTTTACTATTGTCACATACTCATATCTAAACAAAATGGTCATGTATGGCACGTTTAAAAACTTCTGACAAAAATGATCCTCTGAAATGAGAATTTGTGAATAAGTCCGACTAAGTTTTAGGGCTGGCTTTTTTGAGTTAAATGAAGCAGAATTAAATTGATCTACAGTGAGTATAGGAACTGAAAATATTTAACTAGAATTTGCGAAAGAATATTGCGTATATAGCGTTAGGTTGGTTTGGTGAAGAGTGAGCCACCAGTGAATCTTTGATGCTAAAGGGGTAACGTGATTTGAATGAGTACCATCTCTAATGAATGTTAAACTATGATAGTTGACACCTGTAATAGCGTTAGATTGTTGAGTTTATGAAATGCTCTGTATATACTCATCGTTCTCAATTATTTATAAGGAGTATATTAATTAATTTAACGGAGCAACTACATGACTATAAATTTTGTCCAAAATAGAATTTCGTAAGAGTTTTTTAGCAAAATTATCGTCGTTGATGCATCATTTACATTCCTAATCACTAATACGAAATTGTTAAGATCTCTTTTTGAACCATTCACCACATTGGTAGTTTTAGAGTGAGTAGACGGGTTATGGTTAATAACCTAATTGAGAGTTCGTAACCTTTTATTATTATTAATCAATTTTTAAATTGAAACCACACATGCTTTTAACTCAGTCTCACACACCTGTTTTTATAAACCCGCCACGAAAGACTCAAATCTCAATTACATAAACCCTCACCATCCCCCAAGTCTCACCCTTAATTTTCCAATTCTAATACATGATTAAGATGGAAATAAAAAGATTGGATTAAGATAAAATCTTTATAATGAGTCACATACAAGCGTGTAGTACAAAGCATTGAGTACCTTACTTTCCTTTTAATTTACGTACATATTATATACGAACTATATATTTCCTTTTGTTCAAGATTTTATTATTTCGCGGCACAAAAAAGTAACTCAAAGACAAACACAAAGTAAAGGTATGCTTACTTGTTATCTTCATTTGTTTGAGCAACCTTCTTCCTCTTTTTTTTTTTTTTTGCATTATCTTTTTTTTTATATGTAAATATGGTTTTTATTTTGTGGGTAGATCTTTGTTGTTTATTACATGATGTTAATATTCAGCATTGTTGAACCTTTGATTGTTTCATTAATGGTGAAGATCTTTATAAATGCTGTAATTCAACACTGTGTTTTCCAGGAATCTAATAGGTAAAGAAATGATCGGAACGGAGAGAGTCTATTTTTCTTGGTGGCAATATTAGGAGTGGGGAATTCGAACCCAAGACCTATTGTCCACTATACATCTATTTTAACCATTAGACTAAGACTTCTTCGATGGGACGGAGGGAGTATGTTGTTAAGTATTGGCTCTCCATTTTGTTCAATTGTTTAGTTGTCATTTGATCTCTATAATGTCAAATTTTGGATGTGTCATATCTTAACCGATAAACTCATGTGGGGTGGTACTTATAACCGGGTTCAAATCCCGTTAGTATCAATTTTGCCCTTGTGGCTTCCTTAATTCCTTTATCAAATGAGGAGATTTCAGCTTTCACATAGTTTCTTAGTACTAGCATTCACTATTTCTGTAGCCGATTTGAAATGTTATGTGCACAGTGGCGGAGGCAGGATTTGAAGTTAGTGCATAGCCACATAGGGACGCTAAACCGTGGATTGAAAATTTGAGAGGGATGAATGTAGAAATGTAACTTAGAGAAAGATTGGGAATTTAACTAAAAATGTCGTAATTTTCTCACTTAGGGGAGGTGGCAGCCCATGCTATCCCCATTGCTCTGATATTGTGTGTACATGATTTTTTTTTTTTCAATTCAATGTTAGGAGCAGAGACATTTGCGGAAGCCATTGAGGCATTGGGGTAATGATGTTGTTGTTGTAATGTCAGGAATAGAGACATGAGTTCAAAGAAGCCCAAGTTCCGGGAATTCTGTTAGTCACTTGCCTTGTTTAAGCAGACAGTCGAAAATATGCCTCCCAGGGCGCCTTCCAGAAACGGAGATTTAGCTTCTTTAGGAGATACAGGGCGAGGGTCAGAGTTTAGAAAGAGTTCAAGACACCATCAACCATCTAGGTTTGCAAAGGAGACGCCTTTGTCTCCGCGAGCTAGTCAAAGTTTGAAGTTCAAGGATAAGGCTGCGAGAACTGAAAACCCAATTCGGCCTCCAAATGCCCGTCTACCTGAATTTTTAAAGAATGACAGTAGCAAGGATGAGTTGGTCAAGTACATGTCTAAAGTGCCAGGATACCTCCAGAAAGGCGAAAAGATCCAAGATAGTGTGCTCAATTTTGGAGTTCTTGACTGGGGGCAACTAGAAAAATGGACACACAAGGAGAGCCAGTCTTCAACGTCTCATACGGGTTCTAGTGTTGATTTTTCTCCGGTGATCAAACCAATGAAGGAGAAGGAGATAAATCCCTCGGATATGGCAGCTTCAAATTCTACCAGTAACAAGCATGTAAATTATAGGAAAGATCAAGTTAGAGCAGGAGGTGTAGAATTGAAATCGGCTAAGGGTAAGGCAATGGGTCGAAAGCAGGCAAGTTACATGAACTATGTAAGAGATGGTGTGGATATAAAGTCTGCTAAAGGTAAGGAGAAGTGCTTGTATCAAGAAAGTGAGGTTTTCGGAAAATTAGATAAGGAACCTGATAATGCAGATGTGCAACAAAAGAAGTGCTCCGAACATTTTGAACGACAAGAAATTGATTGCTCTAAAGAGCAAGATAGCATTGTTCTTCTCTTACCGAAAGATTTCTCTAGGCCGTGTAGCTCAGAGATGCCTCGTAAAGCAGCTTTTCACGCAAAGTCAGGGCAACATAATTGGGGGAGCTTCTCTGACTTATTTTCCATTGATGAGATCCACTCGGATGAGTCCTTTTCTGATATTCCACCTTCTTATTCAGCGGACCCTCTAGTTGAGACTGAAAAAGATTTGGACTTGAAACTTGATACTCTTATTAAGGCTCAGGGCGTAGACTCCGTAGAGTCTCCAGACAAGCCACAAGAGAGCTCAATACATCAACGGTTTGGTTTTGGTTTGGCTAGGATGACTAGAAGCCTAAGCCTCAAGGAAGGTTCTATCCACCCTTCATTAAGTTCTATGCATGTCACAGCTAAATCGGGTCCTGCTAAAACAGAGGGTCCTTTGAATGTCCATGCCAAATCACGATCTAACCCATTTAAAAGATTGCTCGACCCAATATTGAAGCCGAAGGTGGTCAACCATACGAGGAAACAATCAAATGACTCGATACCGGAGCCACCACTAGTTCCTGTTGTGGTGCCTGAGGTTGAAATACGCGAGGCTTTAACCGTCAAAGCACTTCTTCACCATACAGTGAAGGGTGGGTTACCGTTATTCAAGTTTGTGGTGGAAACCAATAATGAGATTCTTGCATCAACTGTGAAAAGTCTGAGTTCATTGAATAAGGATGAGATCAGCTTGATGTACACCTTCTATTCTGTTCAAAAAGTCCGAAAAAAGAGTAGTGGGTGGAAGAATCAGAAGGCTAAACCTTGTCGATATGGGTACAATGTTGTTGGCCAGATGAAGGTTTCTAAAGAGTCGGTCTTGTATTGCGTCGATGTAAGCAAATCAGATGCTGCCTCCTCTGAGATTGTGCCTGGCAGAGAGATTGCAGCTATTGTTGTCAACAACTTGAAAGATGAGAAGTCGGCCCAAACAGTAGTTATACTACCAGGTGGAGACCACAGCCAGCCTCATGAGGGAGTGGCCTCGTCTTTGATTAACCGCTGGAGAACTGGTGGTTTGTGTGACTGTGGGGGATGGGACGAGGGTTGCAAACTAAGGATTCTCGCTGACCTGGGGGACCGCAGGGGACAGTTCTGTTCAAGATCAGGGTTGACGGATATTAGATGTGATCTTTATGATCAGGTTGGTCATTTCTTCAGTAGTAACACTATTTATATACTTTCATTATGGGTCATCTGTAAACAACCTCTTTGTACCCTTAATACGGGTAAGACTGCATGCACCCGTTCCCTTTGTCTCACTGGTTGATAGTCTTTCAGTCACCAGGATAGTATATTGTTTTTGGTATGTTATTGTTATTATTGATATTATTGATTACTTATATGCTTATTTATTCAGGGAGAATCCAAGGAAAACAGCCCTTTGTTTCGGCTGGTTCCATTTCGAGATGGACTCTATTCAGTGGAATTTGATGCCAAACTGTCATCTTTACAAGCATTCTCCATATGTGTCGCAGTCATCAACAATAAACAGCCAACTATCTCATCAGAATGTTCTGCAACACATCAGACGGAATCAAAACGGGAGTTTGGTGCAGCAAAGGCGTCATTCGGCCCTGCAGTACATCATACTCATCCTCATCCACCAGTTTCTCCAGTTGGGAGAGTGTAATTAATTAGTCTTTGCTTAAAAGTGAGGTGTAGGTAAATCCCCACCTTTGAGTGTGTAGTTTAAGTCATCTAAACCTCCTTGTAAAATCAGTAGAGTAATTAAGTGTATAGATATGCACATTTTTAGGTAAAAAAAAATAAGCTTACCTTTTTACCCTTAGACCTCAATGAAGTTTCTATCATGAACAATTCATGATTCTGTTTTTTTCTTTTTTTTTTTTTTACTATTTACTCACTTTCTTCCATTTATGTTGTTTATTATCTTAAATTAGTAATCCTGAACACTATTTTCTCACAATATATCGGAACTACTCCCTTTTATAAAAATTGAAAGATGTTTTGGTGCATCATACTTCGTGTTAGCTAGATCAGTGAACAAAACTGAATTATCTGTAATCATCATTTTCAAAGGTGAAAGAGCAAAAATAATCATAGATCAAAGTATACCTGACAAACAAATCGAGTCGTGTCGAGTTCGTGTCACATTAAACAGGTCATGAACCCTTCAACCCAAACCCAACCCATTTAAATATCGTGTTGTGTTCGTGTCGACCCACTTATATAAATGAGTCATTCAGCCTCAACCCTAACCCGTTAATTTCGTGTCGGGTTCGTGTCATGTTTCTGTGTCATGTCTATATTTCGAAAGTGTATCTATATTCATGTGATGTGGGATGAAGAAAAATTGGGATTAATTTTTTAAATAAGTCATTCGTGTCGAGTTCGTGTCTAGAGAGCTCAACCCAAACCCGACCCATTTAAGTCTCGTGTCGTGTTCGTGTCGACCCACCTACATAAATGGGTCATTGCGCCTCAATCCAAACCCGTTAATTTCGTGTCAGGTTCGCGTCGTGTTTTCGTGTCGTGTCATTAATTGCCAACTCTAGATCAAAGTTTCGGAAGCTGAAATCAGGAAGCATGGATGTCTATCTATAATAAAGAACATTACCAGGAAGCATGGATGTCTATCTATAATCAAGAAGAACAACATTAACGAAGTGTCTATACTAAACAACACGAGAAAACCCAAATGCGATACACCATACACCACACGTCCACACCCATCTTGTATCAACATTACTCTCGCAGTAAAACTAGAAGGAAAAAGCAATAAATACATATCTTTACTGCTGCGAGCTGACCAGTAACAAATTCTGAAGGTTGTAAGAAGACCGACTAAACAAGTATCAAGAGAAAGGTACGTGAATCAACCTACAAAACACGTGGGATTTCTATACAGTTGGTCCCATCTGTGAATCTTGTATGAGACGGTCTCATACACATCTCCCATGTGAGACCAATACTCATATAAGTTTTTGTGTAGTCACATAATCATAAATCAGAGGTCAACAGGAGATGCATGATGGACAGAGATAAACCATCGACCATCGACTTTTTCAAATACATTAGTCGCAAATTGTCTTCCCCAACTGCTTCCTTTTGTTTTGACCAATTCGACACAAGTTACATAACCAATGTCTCCTCGAACATGCACTTGAACATCTCTAAGCTCAATCTCCAGGGGGAATTCATAGTCCACCCAAACATACTCCCAGCTTCTCATTACAAGGTCATAGCCGGATATCCCACTAGCGCCAGGATGGACACAGCACGCATGGTCTCCTTGGGCCCACAGGGCCTGCATAGATGCCAGATCACCAGTCCTGAAGGCATTGTAAAACCTGGCGTTAACGGCAAGTACAGAAGATTCACTATCTTCGTGGAGAACTCGAATTCTATCCCTGATCTTTGCAGCCTCAGCATAGTTTTCTTGTTCGATAGCGATTTGTAATTCCCGGTCCAGTGTCTGCGCATTTAGTAATACGCTTTCTCCACTCACTGCTCTTCCTGAGTCATCACTAGTCACCTTACAGGGACGGAATGTGGAAAGGGGAGCTCTCCCTCTGAGTGCTGCACTGGAAGTATAAGAATATTACACCTCTTTCTATTTATACATCTACAGTGGAGTACTATATATATTGGCATACCCAATGCAGACTGTTTTAATACGAAAATTGTGACCATTGATCAATCATGAGTTATTGGCCCTGCTATTGCAGCCAAATCAGCGTACTAGACAATATTTGAAGGCCCATATTGGAACAGAATTTGTTTGCAAACTAGGTCACAAAAGTGGTTTATATTTGAATCTTCTTTTCAACGGTGTTCTATGAGCGAACCTGTCCCCCGCATCGAACCTACCATATAACAAAAAGTAAAGCAACTATGGCACAAGTGACCAATATGATCACAAATATTGTTTTTTATTAAGGCTCTATTATGTCTAAATCACAAATGACATAAAGTCAAAAGTTTTAAGTCATTGATGTAGGTCTCACAGGAGAAAAAAATCATACTTATGGAGAGTGAAATATTTAACACACTTCATGAGACTGATATACTATCTTAGCGAAATATAAAGCACAGTTACATTCAACTATTTAGCAGCAGTTTTGGTAATGCAGAAAACATGAATACCAAATACTCTACTTGCCGATTGACTTAAGAGCTCTAACACATCATCACACACTGTTTTGCTCTGATAGCATGACGACAATGAAGGATAACTTCAGTCACAATGATCATCTACACATCACAGCAAATGAAATGAAATACTATCCACGCCGCCAGAAAGAACTTCAGTAAGGTCAAGGGTGTATGAACTTCAAAATTGGAGAAAATTAGCTCATGATGTATTTCCACATGTGCAACCAAGCCTTATGTTAACTTCCCAGTCAGGCTCACTCAAAGCAAACTGCATGCAGATATACTCCTACTGCTTATCGCCAATTCACCGTGAATTTTAATCAGGCAAAAACCACAGTCACATTTGATCCACTGTAAAAGGCTACAAGTTTCAGGAGTACAGAGTGTCCAGACACAATTGAAAGGCAATAATACTTCCCCGCCAACACGTATTGGCGTACTGCCCTTGTGCTAAGTTTTGGTTGAAAATAAATACAAAAGGTTTACAGTCCAAAAACACACACTAAAAATAATCAAAAAACCATTCATTTCAACCGATCCCAAATCATTATTAGGCTACAAATCTACGATTAAATTGCCCTCCGCACAAAATTAAGGTATGAGTATGGGAGTTAAAAAGCCAGGTTCAAAATTAAGAGCTAGTTTAACATGATCGAAAACAACTAGTGATATTAACCCATTTCATCAATGGCTCCTGCAAATTGCAGGGTATGGGGGTCGAATGTACGCAGTCCTACACTTGGAAAAAATAGACTGTTTCCGAATACTCAATAATATCATACCCTTGGAAAAAATCAAAAGTTTCAAGTAACGAGGCGATAGCCTCTGCTAGCCCCCTCGCTCCGCCACTGACCCTAACCTACCAAAACCCTAATATACGATAAATCAATAGACCAAGCCATCTGACTTATACAAAAATCAAACCTACCCTAATTACAAATTGGAGAAACAATGCATATAATCAGTGAACAACTGGATAATTCTATGGAATTAAAAAGCATAAAAATGTAATCAAAAGGATAAATTTGTTACCTTTATTTCCAAACAATGGATAACTATTGATTGGATATGTCAAATTGATGGTGCGTTGAGGATTGCTATGATGGATTTGAGTGTTGGATGCGCTGGGTAACGATAGAGAGAGAAGAGGGGAAGTTAGAGAAGCGGCTGCCATTGTTAGCTGGAGCTTCAATAGTTCACGGATATGGTGGTTAGTCTGAGAATAAGTGCGCTTAATCCATATGGGCTGTGTCAAATGTGACGGGTTAGGCCTGGGAGCCGACTCGTCGAGTCCTTGGAATTCGATTGTATAACTTTTAGTTGTTTAGGTGTGTTCGGTTAAGTCGAAGAGGTCGTAGCCTAGTGATTAAGATTGAGTTATCGTGACAATATGTCACAAGTTTGAATCCCCTTATATTATACAAGCCTTGCGCCTTATTTGACACAATCAAATAAGGCGAGCTCAGCCAAGCTAATCTCAATCTAGTGTAATTGTGTCTCATCCAGGCTTGATCAAATTCATATTAATCTTAAGCATAGAATAGTTGGAATTATAATTTGTTTTTAGATTATTGTATTAGTATACTAAGTCGTCTAAGATAGAATTTGGAAGTAATTTTTTATCAAATTATATCTTAAGGAAGTAATTTTAGAATAAGTTTTTATAAGGGAGTAATTTTAAAAAACTAAATTTAAAAATTAGGTAATTTATAATTCTCATTGTTGAATGTGTTCACTTTTCTCTCCTATTTGTATCAATTAGAAATTTTCTAGAAGTAATACTATAAAGATCGTTATTTACTTGTATGATAAAAC
>JAOWBH010162509.1:0-11181 GCA_028566215.1 Silene coronaria
TATCTACTATACATGATTACGCTAACTAATGTGTCGATGATTGTCTTTATTATATTTTTTAAGATCATTTATATGCACTTCATCATAATTTCTACAATTTTTTATACTAAGTGTGTTTTTAAGGTACTAAATGAAGGTATTATGCTACTGCTCTCGTTCGGTAAGTCGAAAATTTTAGGGCTCAAAAAGCCTATTTAGGCTCGAAAGCCCGATTTAGCCCATAAGGGACGGGCTTGAGCTCGCTAAATAGGCCCTCTCATTTGGCCCGGCCCAGCCCGACCCATACATATGGGCCATTTTTGTCATCCCGGGCCGGCCCAAGCCCGCATAGGCTCGGCCCATGATCATCTCTAGTTTAAGGTTATACAATAAGGTATTGATTTACGGAATTTACGAACAATTAACCATGTAAACTTGCTTGTATTGAATTAAATTATTAATAACACATTAAAAATTCGAATCATGTGGTTTGTAGTCAATTTACCCCGTATTCTCAACTTTTGCTAAAGGTTATGGTAAAGAAAGCTTCGAGTGAACATAATTCATCCTTAATTAATACTCTGTAAGTACGAAAAATATTATTGAACGCTTAATTATTCATGAATATCATGTTTGCTATAACTCTTCAGTTCATTAAAGCTCTTCAGTTCATTAAACCTAATTAATATGTAATGATAATAACACTTGTTTAAGGAATAAGAGAACTACTATTTCATATCAATATTAGAGAGCGTACCTTAATAATATGTTGCTTAAATGCAAGGATGAATCGATGAATGATATTCGTAGAAATCACAAGCATATACTCTATATAAAACAATAAGAATTACCCTACATGTGTAGTAGATGACAAAATTCACGTGGTTTTACTTGTGATTGCATAACCATGACTTTTCTCATGAAAACGTTATAAATCGTAGGCTTAAATTAGTTCGGCAGAGTTTTGTGTTGATAACGTGTTGTGAAATAAAGAGAGAAGAGAATTGTAGAGAAAATATAGAGAGAGACAGATCTGTATATTACATTATGAGGGGGTATATATACATATACAATGGAGGTAGAGTTTACATAACATAATACACTCTAAAATATTCTAAGATATGGACATTCATATAATATTATACAATAATATTTCATAACAAAATCAAAGTAACATGTAAAATTATAGGATTGCGTTTTGATCAATGACGAAGTTATGTGTATAATGAATAATTTCACAGATGCCTTATAAAACACATTTCCCAATTTAGTTTAATATACATATGAATATGATCAATTCAATTCACTCAAATGTCATTTAATTTGAGGAGTAAAATCTCATCGAGTTCAAATTTATTATTTCCCAATAAAACTATTTACAGGGTAAACAAAAATATGCCTATTAGAAAGAGCAACATATTTGGTGGCTAATTTCAATAATTCACCATTTATAAGACTTGATAGGAAATTATAAATACTTATAATAAAATATAATCATTATTCAACTAAAGAAAAAGTAACATTTTATAATTATTTTATTAGAAAAAAATTCTAAAATACGTCGAATATACCACATTATCCTACTCTACTAACAAAAAAAAAAATCACTCACTTACCCATGTCTACACCCTCCAAGCTTTAATTAATGAGCCCAAAAATTAAATTGATGAGCCTCTAATGACCCATGCATTAATAGAAAAATAGAAAAATAAAATAGAAGAGTACATACTTTTCTTTTTCAAATCCAGCGTAACGCCAGTACAATATATAAAAGAGGCGTTTTCAAACTCGTGACCTGTTATCTCGATATTCTCTACTCTCTAATAACAAAGCAACTAATTAACAAATTCTCTAACAAGATGCAAATTATAAGCTCCTCTTTTAGAATCAACAATATCAATATTATGAAACCCAATATCATCAAAATGTGCTTCAACTCTTGCACCACAACTCACCAACATTGTCACAAACTCTTGTTGCCTATCAACCAATGCATCCATACCATACCCTATAACCAAACACTTCCCAATCTTCCCAATTTTACTTTGCTTAGCAAAATTATCCTTCATTGGATTACAAAAACGATGATCTCTATCCGCGCCCTTAGGCAATGCCAGTTCCCACATTAAATCCCATACAGGTAACGGCATTAATTCGTCACAAGCATATTTCAACTCAGATTTAGTCCTATGTTTTCCACTAAACATAGGTTGATTCAATATCGCTCCACATATCCTTAGCGGTTTAAGATCAATATCAACAGCCCTAAGGGACGCGTTATACGCAATGTTAGCACCATTTGCACGTCCCATTAAATAACACCTTGAAAAATCAGCATAGTCCCTTAGCCATTGTTCACCATCCTGACTCGTCGCTTGTTTTTTCACCCACAAAATTGCATCCATCGCGTCTTCATATTGTGCCGGGAGTCTATGTTCAGGTGCCAATCGATACTCAAGTGATACAACTATCGCGGGAATGTTTTTAGACAGTTGATTGCACCTTTCATGGTACAGAATGTCGGCCACGCTATGGTCGATAAAACCACCGGAATGGAAGTACATTAATATCGGTAGCCTAGCAACACATCGATCATTAGCTGGTAATTTCGTAGGACAATATATTCGTACCCATAAATTTTTTTGAGTATTTATCGTTACATCTTTAGATGCAACTGGTTCACATTGGGTCGGGTTTGGTTTGGCTGACACTTGAGCGATGATAGAACGTTGTAACGTTCCATCAGGCTTTAGAATTAGTTTAAGATGTTGGTAAGGATCGAATTTCGCCATGGTTTTTCACAAAAAAAAAAAAAAATCGCCTCGTAGCTCAATAATTTACGTTGATAATTATGTTGAGATTTCACCTACATAATCTTTTTTTTTAGTATTAACAACAATTAATTAAGTGACTAAGCACAATTTACGGTTATTTTGTTGATAAAAAAGCACAAGTAACAGAGAAGATCGAATATTTTGGAGGTATACTAATTCTCTTGTGTTCCTTATTTTTAGCAATGTCTAAAATTGTTTTTTTTTTTAATGCATGTGCGCGAACGTAAAGACGATTTTTTATGCTGGCGGGATTTGAACCCAGGTTATGAGCACCACATCTCACGACTTTTCTAATTTTTTAATATTAAAGGTAATTGCAATCATAATTTTTTTTTTATTTTTAAAATAAGCGCACTATGTCGCAGATATAAGAATCGAACTCCAACCTCACAGTTGGGGTAAGATAGCTCTTACCAGTTTGTTCTTAGTCATAGTAAGTAGTAATGTGTCTTATTACGGGTTTTTTTGGTAACGTATGTACTACTCCGTACATACATACTTATTTTAACACATGTACAAAATGAACGACAACGTCATAAACGGAAAACCCACCCGATACCCTTAAATCCTTATAATATACTCCGTACTAATGTCCTTAAAGAGAAGACTTAAGAACAGGAGAGTGAATAAAATACTTAATATTATCAACCAAATTGAGAGCTCTTTGAGGCTCTAAATATTCGCAAGAATGGAACCCTCCTTCATCAAAGATAGCAACCACGCGCACTCCACGCGACTCGAGCATATTGGCAAACTCTTTCTGTCTGTCCACAAGTGGGTCGCCTCCATACCCAGTAACGAGGCACCTTGGTAGGCGTGTGATTTTCTCGACACGAGAACTAATCCCAACCATTGGATTGGAGAATTCGTGATCACGGTCAGCTCCCTTGGGCAAGGCGAGTGACCACATAAGGTCGCTGGCCGATAATGGGGCGACTTTGTCGTCAGCGAACCGTAACTCTGAAGCAGTCCTCTTTTCTCCTCCAAAAAATGTTTGGTTAAATATTAGTCCTTCGATTTTCATTGGAGACAAATCAAGATCTAATGCACGTAAACCTGCATTGATAACACAACAGTTGATTTCGGGTTTCTGTCATAAATCGACACTCGAAAAGACTATCATGAATTAAGTTAGGGTGTGAGTTTGTAGGGCTGTTTCCTACATTTGGCTTCTACCGAAAATTAGTTTTAAATACGTGCAAACTTGGAGTAAAGTATAGTGGAAGGACTCAAAATATGCTAAAAGATTGCTATAAGGACCTGAAATTTAATAGCGAGGCTTTAAGGACCTCACATGATTTATGCCGTTAAATCTGATGTTTCCCGTCCACTGTCTATACAAATAGCAAAACTTAACAACGTAACAACTCAGTGGCCTCCATCCCTCTCCATTTCTTTTCTCTCCATTTCCTCTCACAATCCCTTTAAATAATAATTTCCCTTTCACTCCTATTTTTCCTTTATTTTTATGCGTAAATTTAGAATCATTAGATCTTGTTGAAATACGATCCGGGCCATTGATAGGAACTTATCTCTCCATTTCTTTTTAGGAAATGGAGAGAAAATGGACCCCAATTAATGTACCACTAATTTGGTGATAATTTTTCACCTAACTAATAACCTCCTTTTTTAGACTAACAATAAAAACAAAAGTTAATAAAATGAGATTTAAAAAGATTCAAAATATCTTTATACAGTTTTAACTCAATAATAATAATAAAGATAATTCAAATTTATTTTCAAAGAGTAATTTAAGCCTCGTTAGTTTTACGATAAAATATTGGAAAATCTGGGTCGGGTTTATTTGGGTCGTGCCATTTGGGTCATTTCGGGTCATGATTTTGTCTTAATTAAGTCATTTCGAGTCATGAATTTGACTTAATTAAGTCATTTTTTGTCAATCGAGCATTTTGGATCACTTAAGTTGGGTCACTCCGGGTCCATTAGGTCACTTTCAGGTGATACATTTCGATTCATTTTTGGGTCTATGCTCAGCCTTATCAGGTTGGGTCAACTTTGTCAGGTCTACACCCGAACATGCGTATGGAAATTATTTTAGTGGAGTTCACTAAAAGCTCCTATGATACGGTTCATATTATTCGAGTTAGGTTCAATGTCGTTCGTCATCAAATTTAATTATTAACATATCTTTATCCTAAATTTCCAATACCATTCAATGTAAGTAAATTCGTTATTATATATATAAAAAATCTATTGGATAGTATCATCAAAATTTGAAACTCGATAAACAATTCCGATACAGTTCTTTTCTTTAAAGGACATTAAAAGGAAAACACAAAGTCACAAATGACCGATTATCGTAGTGATGAAGTCACAAAAAAAAAGAAAAAAAATTAAATGAGGGAGTTAAAAATGTTTGAGATTTTTACATTTACTTGCAAATTGCAAATTGATAATGTTTATTAAAAAAAGGTATTATTTGTTGCAATAAACATAAAAAAGAAATGAGATATTCTACAGTGTACCCTCGAATTTTTCGGTTTTCTATGGAATATCCCTACATTTTTTTAATTCTACGGCGTACCCCTGAACTCTATACATTAGTCTATACCATGACCTTATTTATTGTCTTTGATATGTTAGTTTCTTAATTGATCAATTAAATCGTTTATTTACCATTCTAATTACTTGATAACCTACTCAATTACTTATTAATTGACCGAATTACTTATTAACCCACCAAATAGTATATGAATCTAACTAAAAATTCATCAAATCTTCATTATTATTTCATGAATTACAACTAAGGTTTTAATAGTAGTTTGTGCTTAATAAAAGTGATTTGAGATGCGTTTCACATATGATGGTGATACAATATTAATGGGTCAAAATAAAAGTCAAAGTACGGTTGTTTTTTAATGATAAAGTTAACGAGGAGTTAAAGAAGGTCATGATAGAGAAATAACTAAGAACTTTAGGGGTACGTCATAGAATTTTAAAAATATAGAGGTACACTATCGAAAATAAAAAAACTAGAGGGTACACCGTAGAATATCCCAAAAGAAATATTAAGCCTTAGTGGTCGACCTGGCAAACGGGACAATAAGGTTTGATTTGGGTTGGGCCAATTCAGACGGTTCAGATCAAATCTTTCATTAATTTCGGGTTAATTCGGGTTGGATCATGTTATTTTGGGTTTCTGTTTCGGGTTTGTTGGTCGGCTATGTTTCTGGTTAAGCGAGTCGGATTATTTCAGGTCGGGTTATATTCGGATTGGGTTGTTTCAGATTGGATCATTTTCGAGTCGGGTCAGTTACGGTGTAAGAAAGCTCGGGCCATTTTCGGGCCTGGTCGGGTCAATTTGGATTTCAAGTCACATTCGGGTTATATAATTCAGGTCAATTTCAGATTTTCGGTCAGTTTTTTCGAGTCGGGTTACTTTTACGGATTTACTAATTAGAGGTAATAAATGATAAATACATGATACTTGTACAATTTATGGGCCCACTGTTGTCCTTTTGCTAACCAAAGTTCTGGCGTGAAACATTTTCAGATGGTATCTTCACTAGCTTTAAACTTCTAACGGAATTTTGGACGGACGTTAACCTGAGGTCCGTAAAGCTCTCAAAAATTAATTGGGATCCTTATAGCTACCAAAGTGCATATTTCAGGTCCTTCATGTGTAGTAAACTCTGCAAACTTCGAAGGCCATTTTTCCTTAGGTTAGTCGTTTATAAAGTTAATGAAAGCAGGCAAGTATTAATAAATTTCGGTCCAAACGGTCCGGACCAGAATTTTCTGATCCAATCACCCGTCCATGACTTTTTTTCATTCCGGTTCTGGTCCAGTCTGGACTGGTGCAAAGTATTGCACTATGTTACTCGGATACTTCACTTAGTTGTCATATCCCGTATCCGATACATATCGAGTCGGATACGATACGACACTTTGATAATTTTAGACCAAAATATCGAAAATTCGGCACAAAATAGCCGTATCCGATATTCGGATACGTATCATGTCCAATACTTGCACACGTATCAGAGTAACATAGGTAATGCATAATATAAATAACAAAATGTGACCTCACTAACCTGCATGGTAAATAATGTTGCCACCAGCACTACTACCAAAGAGAAAACAACGACGAAAATCCGCAAATTGGCTCAACCAGGGATCGAACCCTTGACCACTATTAGCACAACTCAAAGCTTGGTCTCGAACCCACAAGATAGCCTCCATAGCATCCTCATAGGCAGCCGGAAGGCGGTTCTCTGGAGCCAATCGATAATCAACGGACACAATGACGGCCGGGATGGCAGACGAGACGAGGTTGCAAAACTTATGGAAGAAAGACGAGGCAGCCGAGAAAAAGACGAAGGCACCACCATGGAAACAAATAATGACAGGCAATTTGGTAGTAGAATTATGTTGTGAAAAAGGGCGGTAAATTCGGAGAAAAGTTTTTTTGGTCGGGTTTAAGGGAATGTCCTTAGACAAGGCAACTGGTGGTAGTGGTGGTGGTGTGATGGTTTGAGTCGTAATGTCGTTTACGGCTCCTTGTGGCGGTGGTGGCGGGTGTTCGGTTGGGGGTACGGTGACGGGAGTGGTAAGCCTAGTGATGGTGCCATCAGGATTTGGTGAAATTTTGAGGAATTTGTAAGGATCCATGGATTGAAATCTTGAATGAAGTTGAGAAATATGAAGATGAAAAATACGAGTATGGAGTTTAAATAGATGAAGTTTTTGGACCAACTCTTTTCTTCCCTATTTCCTAAAACGGATTATTCAGGTTTTCTTCCCCTTTCTTATTTTGGTAAGTTTTTATTAATATTATACTCTCACCTCTCTCAAATCACCAAACCCCACCATCTTTTTTATTAATATTTAATCCTAATTATTACTACCTTTTTCCAATCACCAAACCCCACTCATATCATTTATTAATATTTAATCCTATATATTCATACCTCACTCCAATTAACAAACCCCCCATAATATAATACTCCCTCCCTTGATCTTTGTGCCCTCTCCAAAAAGAGAATAAAATAATGTATCGGAGGAAGTACATATCAAGCGTTTGGTTATATGTTTGTCAAAACTTTTAATTCTTGATAACCCGAGCTTTACTCTTATCGCACTTTCATCCTTTTGGATCACTTGGTGGTGTTGCCCCTGCTTGAGATATTTCGGATGTTGTTCCCCCTTATGGTTGGATCTTGAATTAATAAGTTAGGATTGATTGTTTATGGATGTTTAAGGATGAAGAAAAGAGCATTTGTTATTCGGAGTATTTAGTTGCGAGGAAGATTCCTTTTAGATTAGAGATTGTTATTGAGATGAAGTTTGTTTTAGGATTAGAGGTTGTTGAGGTGAAGCTTACCTTGGGAATAGAGATTGTTATGACAATGTTTACTTTGGGATTATAAGCACTACGTTGTTTTATTTATTTTATGAAATCTTTATTGATGGTAGTGAGTGGTGATATCGGCATAAGATATATGATTATGGTTTCAAAGCTTCTATATAAGTGAGAGACTTATTGCTTAGATTTATCTTATGGTATTATGGAAAATCGTGACTTATACTTTTAGCCGTTAAAATTATGGAACTTTGTCTTATGTTAAGGGAAAAGTTGTGCGAGTATTTATGAATCGAGAATAATATAATGGAAATGAATTGAATGCTATCATGGAGTTAAGATTGAGCAAATTGAGAATTTTGGGGATTAGGCTCGTCTTTAATTGAAATACTATATTCGTGGAATAAGGAACATTAATGGCAATCAGTGTGTTATGAAAGGAATTTATGATTCATCCGTGGAGAAGTTATTTAATGATTATACCTTTTGATGGAAAGACATGAACTGTAACTTATGGACTTGTAAGATGTTAATGTTAAAGTGGTGACTTAGTAGACAACCATGTTGAGGAGATTATAATGAATCATGGTGTTCATCATTTGAGGATATAGAGAGTTTCTAAGTATTTATTCATTATGTATGATGAGATGAAGGTCTTGAGAGTTGATAGTCTAGAGAATTGATGATCTGAGGAATATAGTGATTGTAAAAGGACAGTTATATACAGTGATTTGCTGATCTTGAGGTATAAGGGTGATATGGTTAAAGGATGTTGCGAGGCGGATATACCTTGAGTGATGATTGTACAAGAATTGTAAGGTCTTGGTTGTCGTGCTTTATTTATCCTATCTTAAAGTGTCGTATTTGGGTAGATAGAATAGTTTTTTAGTCGTTTATCATTATCTCCTTAATCGTATCAACCATGCCTCTCATATTTTCTGACCAAAAGCTTTCTTTTATCTTTGTTGTCTATTTATTCCGTCAATTGTTACTCTTTATTAGTTCTTTATTTCAACTCCGTTTTTCAGCTTTTTGCAATTTCTCATTCACATTGATTTCCCCCCGTTGCTTGAACTTCTCAAAACATTGTGTTCTTTTACCTTGTGGAATTGTATGAAAATGTTTCCTTTTTAGTTTGCATGTTATTTGTTCTTTCATGGTAACATTGAAACTTTTGAATTCTCTCTTTAGAACTACTTGTGATAATTTTATAACGAAAGCTTTGATTCTTTGGTTAGCAATATAAGATCTTTGAGTTTAATGATTGGTTATTTGAGGTTTAGAGCATAGTAACATAGTTGTATGCGAGTATGAATTGGGACAACATATAGAGTTTTGGAAAAGGGAGTATTAATAGCTTTTATAATGGTTACAAACTTTGAGGATGTTATTACTTTGAGGGTGCATAAATGTTTATTTGTTCAATTGGAGGTTAAATGGCAAACTTTCAGAGATAAGGCGTTTCATTTAAAGGTATAACTTATTAATTGATGGACATAGATGTTACACTCTTTTGGTGGACTCTTTAGGGTAAGATATTACTGATGGATAGTAAAGTGTAATTACTAATTGAGGTATTAAGCTTGATTGTTATATGGGCCTTTATGATAAAATTTGTACGGTGATCTCATTATTCATTACGTTGGTGGAATCGCATTATTGATGGGCAAGTTTGTTGTGGCACAATAGATACTAGCTTTTTGAAGGCGTATACTTCTTTAGGTGCTTAGGAATTTTGTGATTATAAGTGTTCAAATGAAGTGATTAAGTCTTGCGAGTGAGGATAATAATTTTGTCATAACATTGAGGTTGCATAGAGATTATGACAATTGTAATAAAGGTTTGAGGTTTGAAACTGATGACTTGAGAGTTTGGATACTAAGTATGTATATATAGAGAACTATCAAGATTTTACATGTAAGCATTTTAAACTTGAGAGTTTAAAATGGTAATAAGCAGTACTAACTTTGAGGATATTAAGGTGACAATAATTCTAATGGCACTAGGAAACGTGAGAGTTTTCTAATTCGAAAGTTATTCTTTGTTCGGGATAATCTGTATGAAGTTTTTGTCAATATCTTGTGGTGAATAGTAAACTAGAATTGAAGTATTTGTTGAAAGTTATTTGGACTTGGAGTAATAATAATAAGTTCACACAAATTATGAGAAGTCGTGTATGTTTTGGAATGATGATTAATGATATTAGAGGAATGTTTGGAATACATGGGCTAAAAGTTTATACTACATGAAATGAAATGTTGTACTAGAGGAATGTTGCTTAAAAGTTGTTGAGTATACTTGGTGAAAGTGAGACAATCAAGTATATTATGGCTTTATGAGATTTGTTGGTTTTTATGAGCATGAACCACATAATTAAAGGTAATGCGTGTGTGAAAACAATGTGGTTATAAGACATCTAGGTCATATCGCGATAAGAGAGACTATTCGAATGACGATATTAACTTAGCGATCATTTTGGGTTGCGATTTTTTGAGATTAATGTGATTGAGGTTTTAGAACGTATGATGATTATAATATCATTGAGGATTTATGATATATTTTTGTGATCTGAGCGTTTATATGGATCAGAGTGCGCAACAGTTAGGATTCTGAGGCGACTTTGGTTGATGATCACTTGTAATTCTTACTTTCTTTTGATCTTGTCTTTGAACTTTAAGTTTCGAGGACGAAACTTCTTTTTAAGGGATTGGATTGTAACACCCCATATTTTATAATAATATTTTATTCGGAAGGTTCTTTATCTAAACAATTATTTTCGTGTTTTATAATAATATTTGTCCTGTATTTATTACCTCCATTATTCGTTTTATTAATTGTCTCGTTTTGAATCACTTATAACAGGTTAAAATGTCCGGGCTCGATTTAGCTATTTTTATG
Source organism: Silene coronaria (assembly GCA_028566215.1). Classification (NCBI taxonomy): domain Eukaryota; kingdom Viridiplantae; phylum Streptophyta; class Magnoliopsida; order Caryophyllales; family Caryophyllaceae; genus Silene; species Silene coronaria. The sequence goes on from JAOWBH010162509.1 coordinate 11,035, forward strand.
ATAACTGTTGGACCATATCGATATGATAGTTTTATTCTTATATGGTCAATTGTTTTGATGATGTCATGCATATAATTGTGTGTCAATGTGATAGTATTCTTGAAACCTAAGCATGGTGTACAAGTAATCTCAAGACAAGAAGCATGG
>JAOWBH010162520.1:0-11181 GCA_028566215.1 Silene coronaria
CCATAGTATGATGCGATGAAAATGGTCGGTTTTTATTGAAAATGGTCACTTTTATGTGATCGCATTAGATAACATATCATAGAATAATTTGTATTCAATATGGTGGCGCATCATCTCGCCCATGAATCACCATATTTTTTAGGTAGACGGTTTTGGTCAAACTCGCTTCCGTTACTTGCTGATTGTGCTGCTGCTGATGATTTACAATTTATGAATTAGTACCCTCTTTTGGGTTTCTCAAAAAAAAATAAAAAATTATTCAGGTAATTGTTAAGAAATTAGTGTCATTATTGTAGGTTTATTAAAGTAATGGTATATTATAAATTTCCATAAAGATATAATTTCATTCTTTCTTATTTTGGGTTTCTTAATTTCGGTCGGTGGGTATAAGTTAGAAAAATCTTTTTATTTATTTATTTAGGTAGATCATTATTGTAGTTAGGAAAAAGTATGCACATTATTAATTTGAGTTTTAGTTGATCTAAATTCTAATACGCAACTTTGCATTTATTGTTTTTAATTAGATTAGGTAGACTATTAAAAAATGTGGCATGGTTTACATTATGAGTCAATTCTAGTATTTGTTGTTTATTCGGATTTTTTAATTGTATGGTATTTTAGACTTTTACAATCGCATGGGATTCAAAGTCTGTGGGCTAGATTGAAAAACCAGGATGAGTTAACCATGTGAGTAATTGATTACCTTTTGAGGATGCAATCCGACAGTCATTTGTTTCACCACGTCACTGAGATATCTATGGGCTTGAAAGTATAATGCACTCTATACACGCTTTATACAATCTAGTCAATGGTATTCCTCCCGTTTTTTAGCTACAAGTACCCCATTTATACATCTTAAAAGTACTCATGAATTACGTCGTTGCTAATGACAATCCCAACACCTGATATGTATTATTAAGTACCTCCAAAATCTCAACACCGATAATAATATAATCGTAAATTCAAGTAATTTCGAAATCCCTTAATCACTCAAATATTTTTTATTTTTTTTTTGTTAAATCCAATAAGTTAATAAGTTAATAACACCCAACCAAACACCTAATAAAATTGACTAATGCAAAGTACATACAATCCCTAAAAGTCCACACCTTGGCTTTAATACAACACAAAAAAGTATAGACAATAAAAGATGTGGGGACAATGGTGCAACATTGCCAAAGAAGCAGCATCTCGCACATTCCTTGTTACAAAATTCTTGTGCCTTCTCCATGTCACCGACACTTACCTCCTCTCTACCTCCATTGTAAGTATTTACTGTCTCACCCTTTTCATTATTTACAGTCTTTATCGTGACGTAGCCAGGATTTAAGGTTACGGGTGAAAAACTTTAGTGGGGCGAACTACTAATGTAATAAAGTTTCGATTTTTTCATTGTTCAGCGGGGGCAATTGTCCCTGCTAGCCCCCTCTTGGCTCCGCTACTGATTGTTTATTGTTATTGTTTAAAAAGCATAAAACTTTAGGTTCTAATCTTGGAATTATGCAATTACCATTAATACATTATACTGTATTGTGTTTGTGATTGTGGAAAAATTGTGGGAAAATGGCAGGTACATGGGCGAAGCATGCTACCAACGTTGAACATGAGAGGGGATGTTATATTGATGGATAAATTGTCTCATAGATTTGGGAAAGTTGAAGCTGGAGATGTTGTGTTTGTTAAATCTCCACAAAACCCTTCTAGGGTTTTGACTAAACGTGTGTTGGGATTGGAGGGTGATGTTGTTTCCTATGATTCTCGCTACGGGATTTTCGAGTCGTTGGTTGTGAGCTTCTTTTGTGTTTTCTTTTATGTTTTGCTTCCAAAGATTCTATCTTTTGATTGATTGAATGTTTATTTAATAGTGGCAAAGTCGGAATTCAAAGTTGGAGGTGAGGGGTATGTTGATCAAAAGTTGTAGGATCAAACTAGTTATGTACTGAGATAACTAAAAAATAAAAATCGGAACTTTATATGAAAAAAATCATGTTTTTCACTTGTAAGGGGGTGGCAGCCCTTGAATATGAATGTATGTTCTATTCGGAATAGGGGAATTGAGTTTGCTGAGTATTGTGAATGAAATATTGGTTAATTTGCGTTTTAGTTGGATACTTGGATGGAGTTGGGTAAGGGGTGAATGCATGTAGGTGGATACTCTGGATAGTGATTATTGATTAGGGTGAATAGTGGTGGAGTCGGGATTTGATGATCAAATTTCTCGGGGCCCGAATTAGTAATGCAATAAGATGGATAACTTAGAAAGTAAAAATCGGAACTTTATGTGAAAAAAAAATTCTCTCTTTAATTTGTAAGGAGGTGGTAACCCTTGCTGGACCTCGCTGCACATTGGTAGTGAATGTGAATATATGTTCTATTCGAAATAGGTGAATTGAGTTTGCTGAGTAGTGTGAATGAAATTTTGGTCTATGGATTATCATTGTTGTAATTTGCGTTTTAGTTGGATATGTGGATGGAGTTGGTCGAGGAGAGAATGCATGTAGGTGGATACCCTGAATAGTGATTTGTTTTAGTAGAAAATGTATGTCTTAGTGAAGGTTTTGATTTAAATCGAATGAGGGATATGGATGGAACAGGATGGTCAGTATTGTAGGATTGTAGTTGTGAAGGTAGGTGAATCTATGTTTTGTTTGGGTTGTGATTTGAACTAATAGACCAAGCAAACGAAATTTTGGTGAGATTATGTTGCTGTTGGTTATGTAATTGGCTCTTGGTTGGATGGAACTACATAACGCGGCAGCATGTTTGTGGGTAGTGAATTAGTTGGATGGATTATTTGCTTTTCCGTAGTTTATTTGAAAGCTGTGATTCGAATGGATGTGCCTCTGGAAATGGCTGGAGTAAACAACATAATATGACCTAGGTGGTCATTGTTATGGACCTATGGTAATCGTTATTTGAGCGGATCTTTGATGGAATGACCTAGCTGCTAGCCTGCTAGACTACGTGAGGTTAGCATAAAGAGACGAGTTCGTAGTCTGTTTGTTGAAATAGTCTGTTTCTTGAAAGACTCACACTTTAGACCTATTTTGGATGATAGGATTTGGAAGGAAAATGATGTTCCCTTCCCCCCCTCCCCTACTATTTTAACAAAGTGTTTGTCTTACACATCAGTATGAGACATAGTTTTAGTTTGATCGGTTACTATGGGAATGCATGCGACTGTATGACTGTAAGAGTGTATGACTCTGCTTAGATAAATATTTTGTAGAGTTGTGGAATCTGTCTTGTATAAGGGGTGGTTGTTACCATGTGTTGTACATGGGCCAAACATAAATTAAACTGTTTAGAAAGTTGCAGTCATTTAGTTTTATAATTTAATACTTCTAATTAAGAGCATTACAGACAGAGGAAGGTTTTCTGAGTTACCCAATTATTGGGGGTTATTAGTGTTAATCCAATGATAGAGTCTCTTAAAGATAACATAACCTGGTCTTGGGGAATTAGATCTAGGGCCTTTTTTTTGGCGTTAAGGGCCTGGGACTTGCTCTCCACAATAATTCCGTCTTAACCACTAGGTAAAGATATCTTCGGGAACATAGGACCTTAAGGGGGCTGCAACCCATATGTATGAGGACTTGGGTATTCTTGGGTATTTGAACAGAGACATGTCTGAAGGTGATGAGGTACTCTTGAGTATTTTAACAAGGGGTCATCATGGAGAGGGGGATTGCTGATTGGGCGAGGACGTTTTGCATCAGTAAACCAATAAGGATTCAGAAAAAGACTCGGCTGGGATGTTTATTTGTACGAATTTCTGACAATGCTTGAAAATGGAGTTTTCTTTGTAAGGATGTGGTGAAAACCTGTCACCTTAGGTAGGTGAATGAAAAATTTGCAGCTCCGAGAAATTAGTCCATTACTATGCAACTGATGTTTAATTACTTTGTACTTACATAGCTAACAGTCTTTATGAGTTGTGGGCCTAAGTCTCCCTCTCTTTCACTTGTGAGTTAGTGCATTTTTTTTGGTGTATGCTCTTCAATTAAAACCAACACTATCATAGTTGGATCTGTGAATTGTGATTGGAAATTATGGCGTGTTTGTTAAATCTCCACAAAACACCCTTTCTAGGGTTTTGACTAAACGTGTGTTGGGATTGGAGGGTGATGTTGTTTCCAATGATTCTCGCTACAGGATTTTCGAGTCGTTGGTGGTGAGCTTCTTTTGTGTTTTCTTTTATGTTTTGCTTCCAAAGATTTTATCTTTTGATTGTTTGAATGATTACTGAATAGCGGCAGAGTCGGAATTCAAAGTTGGAGGTGAGGGGTATGTTGATCAAAACTCCTAGGGATCGAAATAATGATGTACTGAAGTAACTTAGAAAATAAAAATCGAAGCTTTATATGAAAGTATTCATATCTTTCATTGGTAAAGGGGGTGGCAGCCCTTGCTAGACCTCGATCCACATTGGTAGTGAATGTGAATGTAAATGTATGTGGTATTCGGAATAGGTGAATCGAGTTTGCTGACTAGTGTGAATGAAATCTTGGTTAATGATAATATGATTGTTGTAATTTGCGATTTAGTTGGATACTTGGATGGAGATAGTTGAAGAGTTAATGCATGTAGGTGGATACTTTGGATAGTGATCTGTTTTAGTAGGGAATGTATGTCTTATTGAAGGTTTTGATGTAAATGGAATGAGGGATATGGATGGAACACGGTGATCAGTATAGTTGGATAACTTGGATTGTAGTAGTGAGGGTGAGTCTATGTGTTGCTCGGATTGTGAATTGATCTAATATGTTGAGTAAACGAAATTTTGGTGAGATTATGTTTCTGTTAGTTATGTAATTGACTGTTGGTTGGATGGAACTACTTAACGCGGCAGCATGTTTTGCCAGGTAGTAAATTAGTGGGATGAATTATTTGCTTTGCCATAGTTTTTTAAAGGCTGTGATTCGAATGGATGTGTCTCTTGGAATGGATGGAGTAAATAACATAATATTACTCAGGTGTTTGTTGATATGGTAATCATTGTTTGAGCGGATCTTTGAATCTTTAATGGAATGACATAACTGCTAGGCTACGTGAGGTTACCATAAAAAAGTTGAGTTTGTAGTCTGTTTGTTGAAAAACTCACACTTTAGGCCTACATTGGATGGAAGGATTTGTTGGGACGCGAGGGGAGGGAAAAGGAAAGAGTGGGGGGATTTTCTTTGTTTTGTCAGTAAGCCATCTTGGAAGGAAATGAAAGGAAGAGTACCGTTACAGAAATAGAGGGTTTCATTTTGCTGCATCCAACCCCAAGTAACTACCTTTCAACATTGGAAATATTCGGAAGGAAAATGATCTCCTTCTCTCCCCCACCCTCCCATATTATTTTAACAAAGGGTTAGTCTCACGCATTATTATGAGACATACTTTTAGTTTGATTAGTTACTATGGAAATGCATGTGTGATTCTATGCTTGAATAAATATTTTGTAGAGTTGTGGGATCTGTCTTCTATAACGGGTGGTTGTGACCAAACATAAAATTAACTGTCTAGAAAGTTGCAGTCAATTAGCTTTAATACTTCTAATTGAGAGCTTTACACAGAGGAAGGTTTCCTGAGTTACCCAATTACTGGGAGTGATTATGCCTTAATCCAATGATAGAGTCTCTCGAAGATAAAATAACCTGGTCTTGGGGAATTAGATCTAGGACCTTTTTTTTTGGCGTTAAGGGAGAGACAAGGCCAATAACCTATAAAGGGGAGGGAAATTGGATCTAGGATCTGGGACTTACTCTCCACAATAATTCCGTCTTAACCACTCAGTAAAGATATCTTCAGGCATCTAGGACCTTATGGGGGCTGCAACCCATATGTAAGAGGACTTTCGGAGACATAGCAGAGACATGTCTGAAGGTGGTGAGGTGCTCTTGGGGTATTTTAACTAGGGGTTGTCATGGAAAAGGGGATTGATGATTGGGCGAGGACGTTTTGCACCAGTAAACCAATAAGGATTTCGGAAAAAGAGTTGGTTGGGATGTTTATCTGTATGAATTTCTGACAATGCTTGAAAATGGAGTTTTCTTAGTAAGGATGTGGCGAAAAACTTCTGTCACCTTTGGTAAGTGAATGAAAAATTTGCAGCTGGGAGAAATTAGTCAATTACGGAGTACTATGCAACTGATGTTTATTTACTAAATAGCTAATAGACTTCATGAGTCGTCGGCTTAAGTCTCCCCCCCTTTCTTTCACTTGTGAGATGTGCGTTTTTTTGGGCCTATGCTCTTTAATTAAAAACCAACACTATCATAGTTTGATCGGTGAACTGTGATTGGAAATTATGGTGTGTAATGGTTCTAAGGGACAGTATAGAGTTCAACATAAGCATAATCAGTCTCACAGATCGGAGATTTAGACAAATGAAGTGTCAAAAGGGGTATATTCAGTGGTCGGGTATCATGTTTATAAGAGAGGGCCAATTAATTAATGAGACGGTAATAGTTAAGATGATATAAAGATGAATATTCAGGTCAAAGAAGTGTGAAATATATTGTTTCTGAAGGTCTTAAACGAGATTATATGAAGACGTAGTAGTGTGCATACTTATATCTGTCGAGGATGATACAAATCTCAACCAATTAATGCTTGTACCGGCATCATGTTGATATGAGGGAATGTAGGGAAAGGGAGGACTTGTAACATGTAAACCTCGATGCAATCTTGGTTGAAACTCTTGAAAGCTAAATAGGCCGTAATTTATTTAGAAATGCCCGACTTCTCAATACCAATATATTCGTCATGCTAAATTACTTAAAGTTTTCAGGAGGGAGCCTGTGACTGTAAGTTTGATGAGTAAATCATTTCATTTTTGTGCTATTTGCTTTCTTGATGTACAAATATATTAGGTTCATCTTAGACTGGTTCAAATTTCACTTTCAACAGGTACCTAAAGGGCATGTTTGGATACAAGGAGACAACATTTATGAATCAAATGATTCACGGCACTTCGGTGCAGTTCCATATGGTCTTATTCAAGGCAAAGCATTGTGTCGGGTATGTTTATTCAGGTGGCGCCTTGCGCAAAATATATTTCAAGGCTTTACTTCTCCTGTTAAGCTGATTGCGTGTGGTTATATCCATTGGGTGATCAGAGAGTCAACCGACTATATGGTCTTGCTGTTGTACTCCTATTCCGTTCATGATGGGTCGTACCAAAGACGATACCTTTTGAGCTGTACGTATCTTTACTGATTAGCGTTATCTCTACTACCTGTGATCTCAATAGATATGGCCGCTTGCGGAGTTTGGTACGTTGGGACCATGATGCATGGACGTTGAAGCCAGGGTTCTAACTTGAGGTAAAACAACGATCCTTTAGTCATTGTCCTGTACTCCTGTTAGCATTTTCCCAGAACAACCATGGTTATGTGAATCACTATACCTCTGTGGTGTTTTTTTCGCAGCTCAACAACTGCTAATCATCCCTGGCTCGAGTTTACATACCTGAAACATTTTTGACTGCCTATCGCCGACAGATGGAATGGCCTCAGAACGAGTATGGTTCTGAACTTCTGATATGAACATATTTGCATCAGTTTAAGCCTGGAAGTAAAGATCCAATCCCATTAATCAGTTTTTCGGTCAGATTTTATTTATGATGGGTGTAGTGAAGTTCTTAAGCTGTGGAACAATTTTTCAATTTCAATTTCAATAGCCATAACCGTAAATGTTCACTTCAATCGTCACTAATACTTGTATAAGACAACCTTACACCTAACACAATTATGTTGTACAACGAAATAATTTGATAACTACATTTTCACTAGTAATATAGATCGTCAATTTTGCATACTCCGTACTATTTTTGTAAAATCGTCTTACAAGTGACTAGCTTGGTCGATATGCACATCTGTAAACTATAGAGTCGGCGATCCCAAAAATTTCTTTATATTTATGATATTTACAAAACAATTTGGCCCCGAGTAAAAAAAAAGGACCCGAATTTTTTTTCTTGACTTCGCAACATCCTTTTAGATTGAATTCAATGCCGGCCGGTGAGTGTGAATGTGACCCGAACTGAAATCTACCTACCAATTTAAAACATAAGTTCTTGTTTGGTTCGTCTAAAACAATAAAAGTGTTGAATAGATAGACGAGACAAAAACTAGAACACCAACGAACGACAAACCCGTGTCTTATTTATCTATACAGTAATACAAGGTAGTATTTGACCTGTTTTACACCTTAGACGGATATAACCGTTTTAAGAAAGGAAATTCAGATTGGTTGCAATTGGGCTTTAAATTCAGCAAGAAAGCCCATATTTATCAGATTATGGCTTCTATATATAACTACTCCAACCCCACTAGGTTTAACACATTGCCTTTGAGAGAACAGAGCAGCCTCTCTTCAATGGCGCTTATGTTCCGTTGCCGGCATATATCATTCCCTTCCTCTCGTCTTTCTTTTCTCTGCTTTTTTCTCTACTTTATTTGCAGACTGAAATGACGTTGGACATTTTTCATACTACTTATCGCTACGAGTCGTACAACGTTCTCATTTGAGTTTTTGTGTTTTCCGCTGCTGTGATTGTTATTTATTTCATCGGTTAGTCTTATGTAAGATTGTTGTATGAGTTTAATTATTTGGCCGATCCAATGGGTTCTCGATAAATTATCATACGAGAGCTCTATTTCACCCGGCCTATATCGAATTACGGGGCAGTCTCAATGTTTTTTCATGGTTGATCCTTTTCATGATCAATCCCAGAGAATATTGCCCTACATTATTTACCTTATTCCTTTCCGTCTCAATCATTTATTTACCTTTGATAAAGATATTGCCTTTTGTAAGACGGGCAGAGTAATCTGTAAAGATCAAACAAATTTGGGATCGTTTATTCGAGTTTTTACAAAAAGAAAGTTGCACTTATTTGATGAATTCTTAATACAATGTTTATTACGACTTTGATGATAAATCTTAAACTTAATGACTCAATCGTTTCAAGATAATAGGAGCTCCAAACTGAGGCTGAACGGTGGCAACGGCAGCAGGGGCATGAGCATAAGACGGCGAAATCTCAAAAGAGAAATGCTGTAGAATCAGGACTAAGGCCAATTTTGCTTGTGTCATGGCGAAATTTGATCCTATACAAATTCTAGGACCCCAACCAAATGCGAAAAATGACATCTTTCCGTTTGTAGCTTTGGACATGCCTTGGCTAAATCGATCTGGTTTGAATTCCTTAGCGTCGGAACCCCATATGGATTCTTCGTGTTGAACATGGAGCACGGATAAGTTAACTTGAACTCCTGCTGGTAAAAAGATGTCTCCGACTTTGATGTCTTGGCAAACTGATCGATTTATCTCGTGTGCCGGTGGATATAGCCTCAATACCTCTTGTAGTATCATGTTTATCTGTCAACATTAGTCATGTTAGCTCAGCCTGCATCATTTGAGTCAAGTTTGTTCAAGTAGACCTGGAAAACGGATTATCCAGGTCGGATTTGGGTCATGTCGGTTTGTGCCATTTCAATTTTGGGTTTGCAGGAGTTTTCTTCAAGTCAAGTTGTGCCTATGTCATTTGGGGTTTAGGTATTCTGAGTCAACTATATCAAATTATTTATGAATAATAATTATGTGTAACAATAAATAATATACGGGCGGGGTTGAATTGGATCAAGTCAATCCGGTTCAGGTCAAGCTCGGTTGTGATTTCAGGGATTGGATTGGGTTATTCAGGTCTGGTCCTTTCAGGGGGAGGCTATTTTGCCAGGTCTACCGTCGTAAGCATCAAAAGTATAATGTGCCACATACCGTTTTAAGGTGGTTTAATCCATGAAAATCGGGAATGTTGTCACCAAACGCGTTCAAGACCTCATCTCGAGCTCGTTGTTGCCAATCTTGATGCTTACCCAACAAAATCAACGTCCAAACAAGCAAAGTAGAAGTGGGTTCTTGACCTGCTAAGTAGAAGATCTTGCATTCACCGATCACTTCTTTGAGACTAATATTCGACTCTAATAGTACACCCAATAAATCGTCCCTAGGCTTCGCTCCTGCTTTTATTGCATTCTCCCTCTTCTTAATTATCTGGGTTAACAAAGACTTGATTTCCTTATCGAGTTGCATTATTCTCCTATTTACTTTCGTTGGCACATACCTACATATATATAATAACAGGTTTCTTAGGGCACATTTGAAAAACTAGTAATGATAATGGATGAATACTAAATACGAACCTCCATCCAGGAATATATACTTGATTATTAATAACTGGAATAGCCACTTTAAGTTGCTCAGTGATAAGTTCAAAAATTCTTCTGCCTTCTTCATAGCTACTTCCAAAAGCAGCTCGAGAAATAACATCTGCGGATAACTTCTGAAGATGTGACCACACTTCTACCTCGCATGAACCACTCTCCGATACCATTTCATTCCAATTATTGATCATCTCACTTGTACTCGCGCTAAACGCAGGAAGCATGAACTGCATCAACATATTAATTAGTCAGTACCCTTATACCTACATGATGCTATATTATAAGCTCGTAATATTTTTTTCGTTTTAAGTTAAGACCGTCTACCTTCAACTTCTCCATGTGAAAAGCGGGATTGAGCAGCTTCCGACGTTTGGCCCAAATCTGACCTTCTAATGTAAGTACACCAGTGGCGACCACCTTGAGGATTGGGTTAGCTTGTGGCTTCTGAAATTCATTAATTTTAGTTAAAACTTCTCTCATTACTTCTGCTTCTGAAATGTTCACCAATGGTATTGGACCCTTCCACATAAAACATCTTTTGCCTGCAATTAATACATAGATGATTAATAATTTTGAGACTAAAAGATATCGGAAATTTAAATTAATATACGAGTTGTAATTTATATTACTCGTAGAGACGTCGGTAATTAGGCAAAAACTGAAAAGCTAACCGAAACCTGAAAAAGTATGTGAAAAGGTTGCTAATTTTGGGTAAAATGACGTAAAGAATATAAATTGCAGAGGTAAAAGAGGAAGATAAGATAGTTTCAAGTACTTTATTTCTCATATGATTTCAAGGTAGAATTTCATTTAGTAGCTTATTTGTTAGATAAGTTATTTATCACACACTTATGCAAACATAAGGTTTCTCTTTCCAAATAGGGCATTCATACATGCATGCATGTTGACATAAATTAAACTGAATATTTTGAATATGAAGAAGTAAGTACTAGGGTTTATCACA
>JAOWBH010162531.1:0-11180 GCA_028566215.1 Silene coronaria
TGGATAGATTCTAATACATTCCACCTATTGTTCTTATTATCCCCATCTCTAGATCTAACCAAACAAATACAATCAAGGGTGTTATTCTAACTTCACACAATACACAGTTAGAGCATATAGTATTAAACTCTATTTCAATAATTTGAATTAAATGACTCTAAAGTCAATAGTTATTCTACGAAAAAACCACATATCTTTAGATGCAAACGGTTTCATTTTTATCGGCTCACTTAAAAATAAAACACTATTTAGTTACCCGTGCTACGCACGGACAAGAAATCTAGTTGTTTTTCTAATCTAAAGTGCTAAAATTAATTATTTTTATTTTTATTATTATTATCCAAATATAATATAAAAATAACATTTTAATAGAAATTTTGATTTATCTTTGAGCCAACGAGGCAACGAGCCAACCCGTTATGCCGTTCTGGTCAAATTTACGTGTTAGGTCAATTCCTTATAGGAGACTAGAAGGGACTAGGGAGTAACATTTTTTTTTTTATTAAATGCAAGATAACACTCCTTAACATTTTCACAAATTATCCTATAGGACCATTTTTAGCAAAAAAAAAAAAAAACTAGAGAGTAACATTTCCAGTTCACCAAATTTAAATGCATGTCCGTCTCAAATAAGAATTCGGCTTTAAATTATAGCCACATATCGGTACTATAAGTCTATAATACTATGTCATATTCACAAAAGGCATGATTAATGTTTTTTCTCAGCTTTAACCATAATTATGCATCTTAATTAATTACATACGAGTACAAAATAGGCACATAACTACTCCATGAGATAAGCAACAAATACTCTTCTTATATAAGTACAAAGTACTACACCATACTATAACCATACTCCGTATTACGGAGTAATTTGTAGAGAACAAGATTTAGCTAGGTGGTATGAGTTCTCTTACTTCAACCATGAAGTTGAGATTCTATTGTCACCCGCGACATAGTGCGCTTATTTAAACCAAAAAAACGACAACCATATTTGTTCACACAGATAATGTTGGATCTACATAGAGTCCTAGATCATTTCTGCCCTTGGTGATGCTCTGGGAAAGCGCAGCAACTGTCGTGTCATTTGCGACTCAATGTTTGCTTTGATCATTACACTTGGTTTGACGTAAAATAGGCGAAGTACAGGAGAGTGGTTAAGGAGGAATCCAATGAGTTTAAGCTCTGTACTCAAACCCATGACACCAGCAGCCTCAACTTCACGAAGATGATCGAGTGAGCAGCACATAGCGTCGTCTATCTCATGCTCAGCAGAAATTACACTTGAAAACTGTACAATTCAGTAAACATAGCATCAGTAAACTCAATATCTACAAAGAAACTACGTAAAATTAAATAAAACCCAATGTTTTCCTCAAGTATTAAAGGTTTAGCAGATGCAATATGCAAGCATGGTACGGAGTATTAAAAGTCAGTTTTAAAAATAATCTTGGAACTGGTCGTTGTGACACGCTTCCATGAGCTAAATTTAGCACCATGGGGACATGAATGTAACTACCAGCAGTCATTCAGTTATTGCAACCAGCATAAGAAAGGAATGTAGCCACTAAATAAGGCACGTAGGAGGACGATTTTTCTAATAAAGTTTGATGTCGTTTGTCTAGTTAAACAAGTAACACCTCTTCCGTTAGTATACGACACAAAAACAGCTAGAATCAAACATACAAAGAAGCATAATATTATTTCCATTGTAATTCAACCTCAAAATTTGAATTTTCAAAAGAACTCGGTTATAACTCTGTCGAAACATATTCATGCCAATCGTCCATGGAACCAGCATCAGAAGTCAGAATAACATGTTACTCCCTTAACCGACCTTGCTGTTCTCCTAATACCACAGTGTTTTGATTGGGTGTTTTGGGAGCCTGGTTCTAATTTCCTAGTGGCTATGGCCATGCATTAATAGAATTAAGACGATATGGCCTAAGCACTAGCATCATATGACAGTTCAAAAAGAAAATTTGAATATATCATATCATTGAATCGAAATGCACAAGAAAACCAGGAAGGGCTGTGAGAAAGTAATCTTAGGCATAAACTTGTATAATATCCTCAAGTGAATGAGAAACTTACAGAGATCTTCAGTACTTCAACAACAGGACAACTCCTTATCATGCCAAGGACACAGCGAAATTCATTCAAGTCATCGGCCACAATATTTGATAACTGTAGAACGTTCAAACATTTGTACTTGAATGGAAGCATTAGTACAACTCCGCCTAAAGTCAAAAGCTTTCATGTGGACAATAAAACAGAGAACAATTTATGAGGCTCACATACCAGATATGTCATCAGGCTAGGACCTGGCAAACGGGTATTGTATTGGGAACAAGTCAGGTGATGCCATGTCGTGTATATTATGTACTTTAAACTGGACCGGGTTATTTTAAAATACAGTCTGTTTCCGCTGTATTATTATCGGGTCACTTCAGGTACTGATGTACAACATGCCTGAGCTGAACATTTAGGAACAAGTTTATTACGACTTTTGTCATTCTTTGGAGATAAACTTGGGCGTAATTTAAACTGGGTCATTTCAGATTACCACGAGATTTCAGATAGTTCAATAACGGATCCGTGAAAGGGAGCTAATAAGGATCAATTCGGGTTGGGATAGTTTTACCAAATCTAGTCAGGGAAAAACAGAATGACTGAAAGCATAGCATACCTTACAAGCATACCCTCCAATGGAAAGTCTCTCTAGTTCACTCGACTCTGAAAGGAGTTGGATCAGTTCCTGTAATCGGGATATGCGGTAATTTTGTACCATTTCATCGAGAGTAATTGACAAATAAATGAGATTTAGAGGATTCCTTAACCAGACAGATTCGAATTTCCCTGACAAATTCAAGTACTTGATTTTTGGAGAATGAATATAAACTCTCTTGCAACCATCCCACTTAAGTAGCGTGAAAGTTTCAATCTGTGGACAGCTATCAACTAAACGTCTAAACGAGTTCCCCAGAAACAAAATACTATCAAGCTCAAGGTTCAAAAGGTTTCTGAAACCCTTGCATGATAATGGAATATCAAGTTTGCAGCGATTGAGCTGTAGCTTTTCCAGATCTTGACAAGAAAACAGGTAAGAAGACAAATTAAAATGTCTCGGATGGTTATTTTGAAGGGTAATTTCCTTGACACTGTTCTTCGACAAATAGGATAGGCATGGTGCCATAAAACACCCACTAGACTGTATGTTTGGAATGTAGAGGTTGAATTTTGATACAGGACCAACATGATACAGCAGAATCTTACTCACAAGAGCATATATTTCAGATGCATTAGATTGTTCGTCTTTCAGCACATCTTCGAAAATTTTTGCATCAAATGTCAGTTTTGGGAGTGACAGCCAAGTATACCTCCATGTTTTTGACAGCACATTTGCTCTTGCCGCATCACGTAGAGGCAAGCATTCCATAATCTGAGAGAGTACATTTTCCGGTAGCAAACTGATAACATCCCTTAGAACTTCACAACTTGGTCCACGCTTAGACATGATATCAGCCCCACTATGCTGAGACGCAAAACATGGATGGTTGTCCACAATAAATTACAACAGTTTTTCGTTTTTCACACAACAGCAACATGCAGGGACAACAACAACATGCAGGGATCCGAATGTCAAGTGTCAAGCTATGAGACTATTTCCGGAGTAGTATCCACAAGACCCAAATAAAATACTCCCTCCGTCCTGGTCATTTGTTTATGTTTGATTTTGGCACAATGACCAAGGAAAAAGGAGAGGGACAATTATTAGATGACAAGTCGACAAGATTAAGTGTGTTATGTGTAGGATCAAATTACTCTCCATTCCAAATATAGAAAGGTAAAAACAATTGACTGAGACACCCAAAATCGAAAAGGTAAACAAATGACAGGAACTGAGGGAGTATATTCCAAATTATGCTAATTATTCAGCACCATTTCAACATACATGTAGCCATGCAAGTCTATTGACAATCTAATTTATCATTCACAGTTCTATATTTAGATCAAACGCCACATAAAAAGGTGAAAAATTAATCTCAGTCACATAATAAGTGAATACTAAGACAAGAGGGAGATCATTAAAAAACATAAAATTGCACTCAATTAAGAAATAATTAATTAGTTCATCGATCATTTGTTAACAAATTCAAGCATATAGGAAGAGGATACGGGAATATACCAGATTGATCATCAAAACTGAAGTCTGTAGGCTAGAAGTCTGATAATTGAGCATCTACCAAAAGAACAAGAGTGATGTCAAAAAATGACTTCCACAAATATTTAAGGTACAAATAATCATAATTACTGCTTGCCCTCCGTTTTTGTTTTTTATTTCTACGTTTTAATGGCCAGTATTTTCCTTTAATTAAATTTAGCCGAGAGCGAGGATACACGTAGACCTGGCAAAACTGACTTGACCTAAATGACCCGACCAGAATAATCCGATCCGACACCCGAACTCAAAATCCGAGTCTAGCCTGAATCCGAATTGACCCGACCCACTATAACCCGACCCGAATGTTTATTGTTGCAAACGGATTATTAGACATGAATAACTCGATAATAGTTGACCCCAAAACGACCCACCCGACCAGACCCGAACTAACCCGAAAATATGGCAAACCCGAAATGACCCAACCTGAACTGGCCCGACCCGATGACCCGTTTTACTAGGTCTAGATACACCTGTCAAATGGGTGGGAGACTGGTACGGTTATTTTAGGTTCGGGTAAAATACACGTTTCTTTCGAATTTGTAAAATGAAGGTTTGTACGGGTCTAATCCATACATGTTTTCTAGGTTGAAGAGCATAAAACTGGCGTGGGCCTTATCCGAACGGAGGAGAGACGGATTACTTGAACACCACAAGGGAGTCCCATGTAATCGGTACTATACGTCTATACTACTATGTCATATTCATAAACCATAAATAATGTTGTCTCACAACTACAAAACCATAATTATGCATCTTCTTTACATACGGTCCAATACGGAGTACAAAATAGGAACATAACTTCATGAGATAAGCAATAATACTATAACCATATTTGTTCACCTAGATGGTTTTGGACCTACAAAGATAATTTCTGCCCTTGGCGATGCTCTGGGAAGGCGCATCAACTGCCGTGTCATCTGCGTCTCAAGAGTAGCTTTGATCATTACACTCGGTTTGACGTAAAATAGGTGAAGAACAGGAGAATGATTAAGGAGGAATCTAATGAGTTTAAGCTCCATACTGAAACCCATTACACCAGCAACCTCAACTTCACGAAGATGATCAAGCGGAAAACACGCAGCATTGTCTATCTCATGTTCAGCAGAAATTACACTTGAAAACTGTACAGTTCATTAAACATGGCATCAATAACCACAATATCTAACAAATACTCAGTAACTGCATAAATGAAAGCCAATGTTTTCCAGAAGCATTAACATGTTTTAGCAGATGCAAGCAGCCAGGCGTGGTACGGAGTATTAAATATCTGTTTCAAACAAAATCCTGGAATTGGTCTTTGCCACCCGCTTTTGCGACAATGATTTAATAGCATTGGGCATAGATGTAAGCATCCACTCCAAACACCAAATATACAGTAACTGAAACCAGCATAAAAAAAGGAATGTAGCCACCATATAAGGCAACTAGGAGGACAATTATTCTTAACCAAAGATTAATGTCGTCCGTCCATTAGATACATAACAACTTTTCCTTTAGTATATAACACAGAAACAAAGCTAGAATCAAACCTACAAGGAAGCGCAAGAATTGTAACCATATATATGGGTGATAACTCCGTTATTTACCTATTTCCCATGTCATGAAACCTTCACTCGTTACTCATTTGCTTGCACTTTACATGCATTTTCGTGTCTTAATTGTTTAAATTGCTCAAAATCCGTCTTTTGGATACATGGGTCGATATTTGCTTGTTTTCATTGCTTTTGTGGGATGAATGAAGACCTAGCCACATTACACTAGGCTTGGAAAAAGCCCACAAGCCAACCTCATGCCCATTGACTCAACAAAAGGCGGAACAAAGGCCCCATATGAAGAAAAAATAGTCTTGCGTGGAACTAGGAAGAAAAGTGCGGATCAAGGTCAGGAAAGAAGGAACCATGCCCAGCTCACCGTGCGTATAAGGTCAGGGAAGGCTGCTCACCGTCAATGACGAAGCTATGCCTTGGCCACGGCCCGGGCAAGGTTTTATAGAATAAGTATTAAATAAGCAGCTTCATAATCAATGAAACGCATGTAGCATAATGGTTGAATGGTTGTTGCATTAGTTCGTGCCAAGCTCATGAGATCACGGGTTCGAGGCTTGAGTATTGAGGATTTTTTGTTTATTTTGCTTCCTACAATTTTATTAATTTATTTTGATTGTATGTTTGAATTTCATTTGGAAGGACCCATATATTTTATTAAAATGACATTTGTACAATTTTTGTTCAACTTTAATCTACCATAAAATCATCTTATAAGTAATTTATTAGTATTTATATTTCTAATTTTATTCATTTCAAAGGTTGTTATTAAAAAAATTATAAGATATAAAGACTGAAGTTGTTGGAAATAACCAGTGTATAATTCAGTGATTAAATAAGAATAAACATTACGAAGTAGTTTGTATGTTTTATATAAAAATAATCTAGAAATCCTCGTGAATCTAAAAATCCGATTAAATATAGACAACATTGACCTAGTGGTGTGAGACTGTGAGGTCCCGATGAATGGGTACACATCGATAAAATGAAATTCGGCCCAGGTTCTTAGTTTGTCCTAGCTTCGTCCCTGCTCACCGTGCCTATCTCAACTCCACCGTGCCGTGCCCTGCTCCAGTTTTACGCGCATTGAAACCTATGATGCTCGGACTCGCCTGTTTAGCCGTCGTACCCGTATCCGGCCGGGACCCGACACGGATATTGACACGGAATTCGTGTCCGGTCGCCAGGTTGAAAAACACACCTCTGTAGTCAAGATCGTCATAGAAGATTATGGTACGGATCGAAGTTCGGTGCCAAAAACCATTGAGAAAAGGACCTGGAAGCCATGGAAGACGGCGAGCAGAAGAAGATGACTATTTTTTTCTCCATTTCATTCAATTCTATACATTTGCTTTTTGAGCACTATTCATAAATGTGAAGAATCTTCGATATAACTTATGATATATAGAATAAAATATAGTCATGTGAGATCTTGTTTAAATTGTCTTACCGACTATATTGTGAATATCAAATTTTTATAATTTTTATTAATATGTAGCTAAAGATATGAACAAAAGAAAACGAGCATTGATACACGTGTATAAAACAAATGTATAAAATTAAATGAAATGGAGAAAGTATTTTTTATTGCTTTTGTTATCTTATGCCACTAATAAATAGTTGGGGTCAGTGTGTGGTTTTATGGTTTTTTTTTTCTTTTATTATCACTTTTACACTGTAGTCTTCTAACAAGCATAATATTTACCAACTAAAACTTATACATATGGAGCTTTCTTTTATTTTTTTTATTATAAAATAGGAAAAATATAAAATTGGAAATAGGTTGACCGTGTCCAAATTTGAAAAGTGGATACGTTGACCATGTCCAAATGTTGCCGTATCCATTAGTTATTCGTGTCCTCGTATCCTTGATTTTATGACTTCAAGTGTCGGACACATGGATTCGTACCCGTACCCGTACTTCGTACCCGAGTCCGAGCACCATAGATTGAAACGACTTCGTTTTATTCACTTTTACTTGTTTGTAACCTAGTATATAAGACTAAATCTGAGATTTTTCATCCTATGATACTCAGACTCGCCTATCTACCCGTCGTACCCGTGTCCGCCGTACCCGTGTCCGGCCGACCCGACCCGGATACGGACACGAAATCCGTGTCCGGTCGCCAGGAAGAAAAATGGACACTTCCATGAAGCAAGTAGAAGTTTTTTTTAACAGCAAGAGGTAGACGATGAAGTATGTAGTAGGAGATGAAGAGTTTGCATAGGAAATAATGAAAGAGAGCAGAGAATTACCGTTGGACAAAAAGAAGCTGTTATTAAAAGAGAATTTTATATGGGGAGGTGTTATCTCATGGGTAGGGGGAGGTGTTACCTCATACCTATAAAATTTTGATCATAATTACCTAATAAATTGATAACTAGACTAAAATAAATATAAAGTCAAGTCAAAGACTTAAATGAGACCACTAAAAAGTTTATAATTAAAGAGTTGACCGTGTCCAAATATTTAAATCGGGTACATTGACCGTGTCCAAAAGTTGTCGTATCCGTTAGTTATTCGTGTCCTCGTATCCTAAAATTTATGACTTCCAAGTGTCGGACACAAGGATTCGTACCCGTATCCGTACGTCGTAACCGAGTTCGAGCATCATAGCTTGGAAGGAATATAATCCTAAACAGAATGGCAGTTGGGCTTGGAGGAAAGTTTGTAAGATTAAGGATCTTATGGTGGCAGGATATGTTGGGGACTGGTGGATTCATGACCAGCAGCATTATTCAGTCCAAAGTGGTTATGAATGGCTTAGCATTTCCCCTGTGACAGTGAACTGGTCCAAGTTTGTTTGGGTCAAGGAAGCTATTTCCTCGACATAGTTTTATTGGATGGCTTGTGAATTGTGATGCATGAGAGGCTTCTAACTAGGGACAGATTGAAGAGGATGGGGATTATTACTGATGATACTTGTGTACTTTGTGAAAATGCACAAGAATCACATGCCCATCTGTTCTTCCTTTGCTCATTCAGTCAGAGATGCCTGCAACTGATGTCTATTAGACTGGGGTGCCATCTGCCTGGTCAGGACATTGTTTTTTGTTGGAATAGAAGAAGAATCAGGCCTGTTGGGATGAAGAATAATTGGGTCTGGTCTATGCCATATGGTGGAATAGAAATATTTGCAGATTGGGCGGTGTTCTCCAAAGACCAGAGGTTGTGATTGCAGGAATTGACAAAGAAAGGAGGCTGCTCAACCTCTAAATGAGATGTTTGCTGCTTTCATGTTCAGATGACTGTCTTTGACAGTAGCTTTTATATTGCAGTTTTATGAGTTGAAATTGATGCTTTGTTAATATGTGTAGTGAACTTAATGTATTTGGGGTTCTCTTATTAATATAGGCTATAATTCATAACCCTAGTAATTTATCCATATTATTGTTTTTTTATTAAATATCTTTACTGGTCTTTTTTTATGAAATCTCCTCCATTGCTAGTTAAGACTCCATGACTCCCAAAGCTGGAAATGAATTAGTTCCACTAGGCAATATAATGGAAAACTTAATGTCGTTAGTTAGAAATCATAACGTAGAAAAACTTGAAACCTAGGTTACTAACTTAGAACCTTGTTGATCATTAGGACACCAAAGTGAACGTATTCTTAAATATCACTCCCTCTATCTCAACTCAACACATCTAACGAGCCACCACACCCCAACCACCATACGTTGAGCAGTATGAGCACACATGCCGAAATTCTCTCCACCTCGACATGCCTCCTCCCCGTTGAAACTCCCCTCGTTGAAACCATGGGTTTAGATACCGCTATCGTAGACTACCGCATTTTGAAGTGACATTAGCCGCATTTGGCAAGATTAGGCCACGGCAACTGATATAATGACCATGGCCGAAACTGGTATGTAGTCGAAACACACCTCCACCACCCCTAAAACCCCCTCCCCCGCCTTCGAAACCCTATGTGAGAGAGTTTCATGCCACTATTTTTGGAGTGGGGACTGTGTGGTGGTTTGGACTTTGGGTGGATTGGCCTGGTGAGTCTGGTGGGGGGTGGATAAGGATGGCGGGTGGATGAGCATGGTGGTCCAGTGGTAGGTGGGTGATGGTGGTCTAGTGGTGGGTCAAGACAGTGGTTGGAAAAGATGGATAGGGAAGGACTGGGTAAGGGTAAATACGTAATTGTACACTTGCATAAAAAGCCGATCAAAACAAAACATAAAGAATCAGCTGGGTCAGATGGAGAATATGCGACGAAATTATGTTTCGCATGTTGATATTCTTTTTCCTGTTATTTGGGCATTTGATAGCATAACATTAGAACATGAGAAAGTAGATTTATGTTAAGGCACACCGTATCACCATAACCTCTTCTCTATGAAAACTTGCAGTTAATTATTGATAAGGAGCGTTTAGTCATATGATATAGTTATGCATCATGAATCCTTTTGTTGGTGGGTAGAACAACATTCATGTACTCCTATCTGGTTTCTAATGCATGTTTTTCTGTTTTTAAAGGACAGGTTCTCAAGTTCCTCGTTTGTTGTTTCCTGAAAGCTATGGCTCCAACATACTATTGAAAGTAGAATATGCTTGGCTGTTAGGTGGTCTTCTTACTCAGCCAGAACTAGAGGAATGGAAACTTCTATATCATAGTTCATTTCATGGCCAAAGTTTCAACACATTCTTGGGCAATATTTCGTAAGTGGTCTTTCAGCTTTATTCCATATACAATTATTGTTCAAATCTTTTAAATTTTGAAATGTGGCATCTAATAAAAGACCTTCAGCTTCTAAATTCTTACGCTTTGGCAGGCTTTCTGAGATATGTACTTCATGTTATTCCTGTATGCTATGCTATATTTCACCTGCTTATAGTTTTATTTTCCCTAACGTATTGGCGAAGGCTTATATGGAAGCAATCAAGTCTTCTTGAGACTGTCGCACATACGACACCAACCCAAATAGTTGAGTATCACTGTAACTGTAAGACCGTCACAAGATTTTGCCTTTGGAAGCCATTGTTTGAAACCTTGGAGTTTGTGATGCTTTGGAGTATGGCAAATATATTCCAGTGCTGTTTTGTTTTTGCATTTTTTTTTTGTTTCCTTAAAAAGTTTTTTGAATTAGAAAAATCAGTACTTTTGTGCAGAAACGAGGAAGGGCCAACTTTATTGATAATCAAGGATAGAGAAGGTTACATATATGGAGGCTATGGTTCCCAACTGTGGGAAAAGCACAGTGATTTCTATGGTGATATGAAGTGTTTTCTGTTTCAGCTTCATCCAAAGGTGTATATGTACCGGCCAACTGGAGCAAATACCAACTTGCAGTGGGTAAGACAACTGGATTTTTTCTAGATTCCATACATTCAAAAAAATTACATATCAGGCAATATTTTGTTTTTCTTTGCTCTTGTAGCTAATTCAAAACCAAAGATGTCT
>JAOWBH010162542.1:0-11179 GCA_028566215.1 Silene coronaria
ATAAATGTGCATATGACTTTTCTCTTTTCCCATAAAGTACACAACTTACAATTAAAAAACTCTTCCTATTTTCAACAGACACTTTTTTAGTGTTTTTGCCTTTTGGGGACTATTTTACAAACAAGGACTTATTTTGGGGACTATTTTACAAATAAAGACTTAAACTGTACTATTAAAATGCTTAACTTCCGATTTAAATTTAAGACTCGATATTAACCAATCGAACCTAGTTCACTATGTATAACGAATTGCGAACTACAAACTCGAACTCGAAACGCGAACCAGGTAACCATGGTCTCTCACTCTCACATCATAAGACGGTCTTACACAATGTTCAACCAAAGATAAACTTCAAATACACTAACATATAGAGGATATTTCCAAATGACCAAATGAATAATAAGTATAAATAATAATTCGTACCTTTGTGAATCGTCCCTTCTCGACCATCCTTCTTGCCAATAGGCTTGGGAAGCCGTTAGGAAGGCGCATACTCCACTATAGCCTTATATTGAGTACATGTTGTCCAAAAACCTTAACTCAGAACATAAACTACAATTTCGCCAACACAACAACACATAAACACACAAAACTATCACCGAAAAGCGGGCAATACAATTGCAACGTTCTCTATGTTGCCATTCTCATCACTCACATTGACATAACTACAAAATATAATCACTAATAAAAGATGATTAACGACACAGAAAAAATCATTAAAAGCAGTAAAATTAGGGAAATTTTTAAAAACCTTGATTTGCCGGGCCGAAAAGGATGATCAGACTCAAGAGCATCCGTTATGACAAAACCACATGGTGTCGTTTGAAGCTGGAAAAGAATATGAGAATGAATGGAGAGGAAAAGTGAAACTGGGAGGAAAAGGAGAACGGAGAGGAAAAGGAAATTAGAATGAATGGAGGAGATTGAATGAAGAAGGTTGAAAAAAGATGTAGGTGGGAGTGAAAGAGGAATGAAGGATACGGATTGCACAATGGAGATCCAACGGTTGAGGGAAGACAAAATTATGTCAACTGTTCATTGGGGGCACAATTGTGCGGATTTTGCGGATATTTAATTTGTGCATTTTGCGGAAATTTTGGGTTTTCATTTTGCGGAAAGTGCTAGTTTGTTCCCCATTAAAATCCCCTAGCTACTTTTAGTTAAGGGGGGATGAATCTCTTCATCTTCTTTAAACCAATTTTGTATCTAAAAAAAATATTTCCCCTTACTTACTTCTAAACCCCTTCAAAAGTTAGGCTTCTTACTTTCATTAAAGTTCCTTCTCCTGTAATAAAGATAGGATATTTAATGCAAATTTCCAGTGGGTTAAGGTCATACAAACTGATTAAAGATCATATTACAAAAAACTGAGTCAACTACAATCAGCTAACCGTCAAGATTAACTCTAACCCCTAATCTATTATCAGAAATGCGTACCCAAAGAAATCCACCATGAACAATTCCTTGAAAACTGACAAGATAAAGTTATGAAAGATCTTCTTACCTGGAATCATCTTTGACGAGACATCACTTCATTAAAAACAGACACAAGCAGATGTGGTTTAGAAACATATTGATGAGATTCACAAATTATACAATGAAGATGTAATTTAGCCCAACACTATTCTCTATAAAAACAAGTAATGGATCTTATAAGAAGGCATTCTGCTGGGTCCTACAACTTTCATTGCATAATCAGAAACAAGCTAACTCATTACACATAACCCTTATTCAGCATGTAATGCTTATGACCATACAAATGATTCACTCCATCTTAAACATGACATTGCAGACAACCCATATATAGCTCTCGGATTCATTAAGCAAAACCAAATCTATTATTGACATCTTACATATTAATATATTGTCTTTAACTTCCATGTTCAGTCACAAATACTGTCATGGAGAATGATGCAAATACCTGGAACAGGATAGATAATGTATTTCAAGGAGTCGATCCCCATTGCAGGTCCAATCGTGTTTATTATCTCTGCGGCCCAATAATTTCATCATGGAGCACCTTCTTTATCGCCTCTCGGCCAACGAATTATCACTATAGTTATCCAAAAAACAAAATAATATTAAATTCATGTCAATTGACCCCGCTTAACTTCTTCGTTAGAGATAAAGGATAAAATAGAAAGTCATTAATAAAGGACCAAATCAAATGTACAAACTACATTTTGCGCCAAATCTAGAAATGTTCTTGCCTGGTCATACTCTCTACATCGACCTACCAAATTATACATTTACACATCATCGACCCTACACCACCTTATAATACTCTGACTCATCTCATCTCTCGCTCTTTCGCTTTTGTTCACAGATTCACTAATTTTCTATTCGTCTCCCTCTCCCTCTTCATCTCTGTATCCTTCACTTTTGTTTGCTTATTCATAATTTTATCTCTCTTAATCTTTTCTTCTCTATATCCCATTCCCTCTCTCCCCTGCCTATCCTTTTACTTTTAGTATCTTTACTATTTATTAAGTTAATAGGCTATACACAAAGCTTCTGTGGTTAAGTAAGTGGTGATATACTAAAGGGAAGATAATTGATTTTGCACTCTTTAAAATGATTAGTCAATAACCCCTCCCTCTCATCTTCCCTTCCCTCTTTCAATTGTGTTCACATATTAATCCCTTTTCGTTTCTCGCTCTATCCCTTCTGTTGTTCACATATTCAGCCTATCTATGTCTCTCCCCGAGCCTTGTCTAAAATGCGTACCTAATACGCACCAAGGAGTTTTGGCTAGTGTTTTTTAAAAACTAAGTTCAATGCCCACTAACTTGTAGTTTTGGTCAATGTAATATCTTGTCTAAACGGGTTAGAATGTGACTACTATAACCTGTCATACTTATTCACGCTAATTAGTAACAAAACTCATCAGGTGTAGGTGTATGGCCTCCTGTACATGATTTTATGTTTCTACATGTAGCATCATTAATATTAGCTAGAACGCCAATTGTATAACGAAGTAAACTCATGAAACCTAATATACATTACCATACAATTCTACACAAAGATGTCTCTCTTTCTTTTCATAACAAAGTTATTTAAATCAGTCAAAAAGAGTGATCGATTGTCCGCATCCATGAACATCATACATAATATATCAAGGAAATTAAATGCACAAAATTCAAAAATAAAGGATAGTCTTTTTGTAAAGCCACGTTTATGATTTTATGAAGTTGTAAACTACCGACATGTAGTTGGGACAGAAGCTCCTTCCCCAGTTGCATTTGCTTGTTGTCTCATGTTCTATAGGAATCAAAGTAATAAAGATTGAATACATGAACTACCATATCTCTGTAAAAAAAAAAACAAAAAAAAAAGTTCCTCAGTGTTTTAATACTTAATACCTGTCAAATGTAAACATATTCTACCTGCATTCGATCTCATTCACCTTGAAATACTCCAATCCATATCCTATTAAGTCAAACAAATAACACTTATAGTAAGAGCACCAAGAGCATTTAGAAGTCATAGAACAATCACAAATCAGATCAATTGCTACTGCACTGCGCGTAGAACTCAATGTACACGAAAATTAATCAAGTAATGAGTAGAAAAGAACACTTGAATAAGACAACATTGCCCATAGTAGTTTAGAATTGGATTTAAAAGCTACTGAAATTGTTGTTGTAATCTCAGTTTAGTATCCGACACGAGGGTTTGTTCAAATGTCACCTACGTTGTTTTATGAAAAATCATGTTATGCCGTGTTAGAATTCGATACAGTGGCGCACAGGTAATATGAAGAGCCAACAACTTGCATCAAATAATAGTGTGACAAAGAGCTCGTGTTTAGGACAAACAGAATAGCAAACATGATCAGATGTTCCCATCAAGATTGGAAAACTGCAACTTAAATAGTATGTTAATACCTTCCCAACAATTAGAGACTCGTAAAGAAGAGATCCTTTTTCTCTGAACTCAGGTGGCATGCTAGCTAAAATAGCTTCCTTTCCATCTACTGCTAGTGGAATGGAAGTAAAACAGAACACAAAGATCACAACATTATTTTTTACCTTTTACAAGACCTTGAGATTTACTTGAAGGTAAAATGTACGTAAGACTATCAAAAATTAGCATTTTGTTCCTCATTGTTGTTCTTTTTCACTACATATCTTATGCTCTTTCTTTCATTTCTATCTGTTTTAGCCAAAAGTTGACCGATTAATTGATTTGTATTGTGAGTTAAAGTGATCGATCTATGCCCTATGAACGATGTGTATGCTACGATGTGAACGAACGATAATGTAAATAAACAAGAAATTGACACGAGAAGTTTTGGTGACGCGGAAAACCCGATGTGGGAAAACCGCGGGGGGAGTCGGAATCCCGCCAAATTGCACTATAATCAAGACGGTGTTGCAGAAACTCAGAGCTACAATGGTGATTTGCTATGTTAAATATTCAATGGTTTTGTGTCTTTGTTCTTAGATAAGTCGCAGAGAAATCAGATGCCTTTTCATCTGCCCTAATTCATCTTTATATAACTGCTGCTTATAGAGTCCAGCTCTGCCACAACCTCTTCACGTCTGCTCCTGGATTCCTGCGTCTGTTGCACCAAAAGAGGAGGTAGTTGCCTTGACCAACTCTACATCTGTTTCGTAAAGTAAACAAGCACATGTGTGTTTCTTTGCCTTACCGATCCAACGATCCCTTGATGCCCACGTCACTAATCCAAACAATTTGAAATCCCCCAATAGACGCCTGCCACGTCATTAGTGAATAAAGTTGTAAATTTTATCCTCAATAATTGCCCCCAATTTTCTTCCTCAGCCTATGGATGAGGAGGAAAATTAGTCCTTCAGACTCTGGAAGCTGCTCTCAAACCGCTGGGACAAGTAACGTCTGCTAGACATGTCGGACATAGTTACGAACCCCTGCTCTGCACCCAGAATTATTGCACCTCCCTGCACCTGACCTGTCAGTAAATTTATGAAGCAACGAAGTAGACAAGCTGGCGAGTTGCCTCCTCCAGGATCCACTTCTAGTCTCTCCACGGTTATGCCGGTCTGGAAAGAGAATAATGCAGACTCTTCTAGCGGTCTAACTCTAGGTAGATTAGATTTCTACTGGTGGGTGATGGTAGATGCCGATAGACGCTGGGTCCAGCTGCTGAAAGTTGTTGGATGCTGGTCCAGCAAGTAGATGCTGAGGAATGCTGATGAACGTCGGGTCGCGATGGGGATTGTTGGGTCCAACTCGTGGAAGATGACGAACGTTGGGTCCGTCTGATGGGAGATGATGGATACTGGCTCGAGCTAGTAGATGCTGCTGGATTCTGGGTCCAGCTGATGAAACTGGTGGATGCTAGGTTCAATTGGGATCATTCTCCTTCTGACTTTATAGTTCTGCAAAGGTGATTCTGGTGGTGAGAACCTCGAGTAGAACTTGCTCATGTAGTCACTATGCAACTAGTACCTGAAAAATGTTAGTGATGCAACCTAGGTGTATGCGATGACCTTTTAATGTATGATCAAGCGATTTAGCTTGTGTAGCGATTAAACACGTTTTGAACTCTGTATATTGTTAATGCAATGCCTATCGATGTGTCGTGAGAATGGTTACGCTGTAAGCATCACGAGTAGTGGTCTATCGATTGGATGCTTTACGGTTTCTTGCGTTTTGTGTGTCGCTTCTGGCGTAGTTTTCCTGCCGTGTTCGGCGTATTTTGCTTGTCGTTTCTGGCGTAACTGGCGTAACTATTTTCTGGCGTAGCTAGCTTACCGTTTTCTGGCGTAGCTAGCTTACCGTTTTCTGGTGTAGCTAGCTTACCGTTTTCTGGCATAGCTAGCTTACCGTTTTTTGGCGTCGCTAGCTTACCGGGTTGCTGGCCCTGGGATTTTGTTTACCCACCAGGCTTGCGCGGGAGGCTAGTTGTCCTGATGGCAAGTGTTCAGACACAGACACATACACTATGTAGAAGATGCAAGCTCCACCAGAATAGAAAATTCATCAATTTTTCAGAAGCAGAAAATATGTAGAAAAGTATCTCAGGATTAACCAAATTTTCAGAAGTAGAGGATGCTTAAAGCAAAATCAAGAACCTGGTAGAGTTGTATCCGGTAGACTGAGTACCAAAATATTTATGTGCTTACTAGCGAATTAGGTGCATCTTAACAAATTGTTGTATAAGCTCTTGCCCCCTGCATGAATTGCACAGCTCTGCTGTGAAGGGCATGCAAAGCAGCTTGCTCCGGCTCTCATTTCTTAAAAACTTGTTAACACTATCAAATAAACTTGTTAACACTATAAACCCAGTAATGGTGAACCTTTTTTTCTTTAAAAAAACACTTAAGAAGCTCAAAATCAAGCAAGTGATTTCTTTTGCTTTTTATTATGCTCGAAATGTGTTAGTCTACTAATTTTGATGACTTAATCGAGTCATCAGAGATGAATCAAGCATACATGAAATATGAATATTATATGATGCTGTCATACATAAGGATACAATGACATACTTAAATCAAAATGCACATGCTGCATATCTCCCGATATTTCCACCTTAACGGTCGCATTAGGCCTAGTCTGTGTTTCACACATTGTCAACCGCCTATGGCTGGAAGAACAAAAGAGGGAAAAAACGGAAAAAAAAAGGTAAATAAATAATGTGCTCTTCATAGAATAGCAATACCAGCAATAGAATAAAAGGCAAAGCAACACCACTGGTAGGAGTTTTTCCAATGTCATCCAATTCTTGATTACGTTGAATAAGGTTTTTGATATCCTACAAACTTTAGAATGAGGAAAAAAACAAAATAGGTAAGATTATAGTTGTTCATCCATTAAGAAAAGAGAAAGTTGTATAAGGACCATAACATCATCTAATGATCAGTGAAAAAGAAACCTTTACTTGCTCCTCCAGTTCCCGCAAGTATGCAGCATTCTTTCCTATCCCGTTTTTCAGTCCTACTCTCTTAGTCTGCATTTTTTAGATAGAAATTCTTGTCAATCGCTCAAAAAAAAAATTCATGGGAGTTTTTTTATTAATTACTGAACTGAAAAACCACTAATAGAAAAGTAGATTAACTTACCCTCAGCTCTTCAACATCATGTATGCCAGTTTTGAGGGATTACATATTAAGTCATGCATATTCTCAATGGTGGACTTCACTCCATTGCTTCAAATTGTGCGTTCACCCAATCTATCAATGGTCATCTGTAAATTTCAAAATCAGTCAATAAGGGAAAGATGAGTCTTCAAGTTTAAGAATCAATCAACATGGCAAGGATGAGAAAAGGAAGGAATTTATATAGTTAAAATGAGGAATGAGTAGCACAATAATCATCAGTCAAACCCATACACAAGCAAAAAAAAAAAGAACGGCTAAACCCAGATGACATTAAAGTGAAATGAATAAGATAAACTTACATTAAATATCCAAGATTTGTTGTCAGAGATATGAGCAAAGCCAGCTTTATAATGAAAATCCCATGTAAAATTGAGAGATTACGATTTCTCTTGAGCATTTTGTCGAGTGTTATGATGAACTTCGACAACAGACTTATCAACAACCACAGCAGCAGCGGTGACGGAGGCGGAAGAAGCGCATTCTCATTAATCATCGTCGTCACCATTTTTGCGTAGCGGTGATATGGCGACGTTGATTCCGATGTCTCCGCTTGGAGTGAAAGTGAAAGGAAAAGGTGGAGGTGGTGATGGTAAGATGTAGAACGAAGGTGATGGTAAGATGAGATGGTGAAGGAAAATCAGATGATGGAAAGGGAGACGATGGGAAGAGGGGATGAGGAAGTTCTACGTGGACTGAGGAAAAACCAAGCAAAAACAAAGGCAAAAATTAAATGCAAACGGAATTAGACCACCAAAAGTCAAAGCCCAAAAAAACGGCCCAACCCATGGCTTCAGCTGTTCATTGTGGCAAAAGTGCTTGAAAATCCCCCCTTATAATCCCCTAGGCACTTATATATTAAGGAGGGAATACATACACATAATTATTAATTCATTCATAACATTCATAACCTATAAACAAGACAATGTTTTTATTTCATCTCTAAGATTTCTCCATTCACAAAAAAATCTCATGATTTAATTTCTTCAAAACTCATGGGTGAAAATCAAGTTTATTATGAGGAAACTAATGGCCCAGAAAGTCCATTATGGGAACTATTTCTAGTGGGCTCAATTGAAGCAATAGTCCAATTTGGTTGTGCCTTACAATTATCATTGTTAACACCATATATCCAACTTTTAGGGGTCCCGGATAACTGGGACTCATTTATATGGCTACGTGCCCCAATATTGGGAATGGTGGTCAATCCCATTGTCGGGTTTACTAGTGACCGGTTTGTCTCCAGGTTCGGTCGTCGAAAATCGTTTATCGATACCGGTACCACACTGATTTGCCTCGTAGTTTTGCTTATTAGTTTCGCGGTCGATATTGGGTATAAGTTGGGTGATGACTTTAACCAAGAAACTAAGCCGACGGCAGTTGCTTTTTTTCTTAACGGGTTTTGGATCCTTATCAAGGCTAATATTATTGTCCAGGTAACTTTTTAAAGTTTTCATTAGCGAGCTAGTCTGGTGTAAGCGGTTTTTACTCTAATATATGTAGTTGTGAAACAGATGTAAATACATTAGCGAGTAAAAGTAGTTATTAAAATATCTCGTTTTACAATATATTTATGCAAAACACCGTCTTACACAATATAATGTTTGTTTGAATTCCCTATTATTCTAAATAACCTTCCTTGTTACCTTTTTAATCTATTCACAATATCTTCCCTATTTTCTTTTTTGGTTAAGTCTTATACTTATTTTAATCACTCCATCCCATAATATCCATACTTTATGCTTATTTTAATCACCTCATCCCACAAAAATACCCACAATATCTCCCCTCTCTCTTATAATGTAATACTCCATATTTCTGTGTAGAGGAACTCGATCAAGTGGGTAGTACTCGGTCGAGTGTTGGATGCACTCGGCCGAGTACGTGGTACTCGACCGAGTGTTTGGTCGAGTCGGTCTTACTGACCTTATGGAGTGTATTCACTCATTCGAGTATGTGAAGTACTCGGCCGAGTACGTTGCACTCGATCGAGTGCTTTTGTCACTCGACCGAGTGCCACTTAATTTTACGGAAACCAAGAAGTTAGATTAGAGTAATTAGGGGGTGATTATATATATTATAATTCGACGGCTAATCATTTCAGAAACATCATTTTATCCCTAATCAC
Source organism: Silene coronaria (assembly GCA_028566215.1). Taxonomy (NCBI): domain Eukaryota; kingdom Viridiplantae; phylum Streptophyta; class Magnoliopsida; order Caryophyllales; family Caryophyllaceae; genus Silene; species Silene coronaria. Next base: position 9,211 of record JAOWBH010162542.1, read on the forward strand.
CCTAATCACATTTCTAGCAAAGCTTTGGTTAATCGATCGTCGGTTTTTCCTCTTGCACACTCCTACTCATTGTAAGTCTCATTTATTTTGATTATGTTGTATGTTAATGGTGTCTTAAACCCTAGATCAGTTTGGGATTAAGGGTAATGAGATTTATGATTGTGATAGTAATTGTATTTGTAATTGCCTTAGGTGACGGCTTTGTAGAGGAACAATTCTAGTTGCTTGCTTGTTGATTGGATTGCAGTTGCTATCGAGGTAGGGTTTTCCTACTCAGTTATTGCCATTTTGTTTTGCTATGATTGTTGTATTGTTGCGATGTGATGATGATGATCGGTATTGTGATGTTGGTGATTGTTGTGGTTGTTGGTGGAGTTGGTGATGTTGATTGTGAGGCCGTTGTGAGATAGCTCTCACCCCCATGATTCGTCCCTTGTGACTCACATCATAAGGGGGATGTGTACATTAAGGAACTGGGTTCGCTCGTGGCGTCGAACGGAGATTTGGTGGGGATTGGCTGCGGTATCCCACTGGCGGCGCGAATTACCTGTTGCGTTGGGTAATCCACTTGTTTGATTGTGGAGTTGGGGTTTGAGATGTTGATTATGATTACGCATATGTTTATGTTGTGACAGTTATTTATTGTTATACAGCACTGACTTGGTTGTCTTTGTCTGTTGTTTCTTTTATCCTGCTGTGATCCGTTCAATGTTGCCGACGAATGGTGAGCAGTGTCTTTAGAAGGTGAATGTGATTGATGCTTTCGCATGGGACGAGGATGGAGATTACCTAGCTGTGTCACAGATAGCTTCCGCTGATTAATTTTAGTTGATAGACTTTTTAGCTTCCGTTATTGTCTTTTCAGATTATGTAGTCTGTTTTGATATTCAAATTTTGGTATGTTGTAATCAATTAACTTTATACATTTAATAAATGTTTTCTTATGGTCCCTTTTGAAATGTACTAACTCGGGTAACCGAGGCTGTGTCACCCTTGGTTGATAGGGAAGTCTTGCTAATGGCTCCTTGGTAAGTGGGGGGTGTTACAAAGTGATATTAGAGAGACGATTTTAGAACGTAAAACCAATGAACCTAATGGACTTAGGGTGTCTAATACAATGAACCTGGGTAGGGCTTGTTAGGAGCTACCGCATAGATGTGGGAAACGTCCCAAGGATCGCATTATTACACTTTCAATCTCTAGCTGGTCACTTGGGTAGGTATAGGAGGGTTGCGATGTATGTGCTTGTGTTACTTGGTATTATCTTGTATGTTTCCATATTGTATGATGTTGGATGGTGGATATTTGGTTGATGCTCACATAGTTGGTGGAGCAACGTTATATATTGATCATGTTAGGCATGAGTATTTACTGCGTATATGAGTCGAATGTAGCATGTTTGGGTTTAAGTTGCGATAATTATTGGAAGGTATGTAGCGTATACTACATGACTCGACCGAGTGGTGCAGAGGACTCGTTCGAGTGTCTCTGGCGCTCAACCGAGTGGGTTTTCATAATAGTTTCTGCTCTGAAGTCGAAGCACTCCACCGAGTATTGTGGTTACTCAATCGAGTGGTAACTCGACCGAGTGTCGTGTAACTCGACCGAGTGTAGCAGTCTGTCATTTTGGGGTGCCATCTGGAGTCGGAATACTCCATCGAGTATTGTGGGGACTCGTTCGAGTACTTTAGTAGCTCGACCGAGTGCATTTGTGATGTAGATTTTGTTTCATTCTGGAAGTCGAGCACTCGATCGAGTGGATTTGACTCGGTCGAGTGTATAACCTGTCACTCAACCGAGTGTTTCTGCTGGCAGGCGAATATTGTTTGAGCCATAGGCAATGTGCTTACGTTTGTTTTTACTATTGAGAGCATCCGCAAAGGTGAGCCTCTCCATATTTTCTCTTTCCTTTTCTTATTCGTCCACCTCATTTTCCACTAACTTTTTCATTTACCCTCCCCAATTTATA
>JAOWBH010162553.1:0-11177 GCA_028566215.1 Silene coronaria
AGACGAAATATCGGACACTATTCATTGCGGACAAGCAACAAACTCCCCTTATCCCTCTTTAGTCACTTTTATATGGGGGGGGATTAAACTCAAAGCTAAAATTCAAGTTTTTGGAAACTATATTGTTTCTCCCTCAATAATAATGAATTTACTTGTTTTTTAACTTTTACAACATCTAGCTCTTCTAGTAAACATGATACGTATATTTCTCACAGTTCATGTCTCATTAAATCTCTTTTAATTTATACGCGTTAAACATCCTTCAAATCGTAAAAAACATACTCATCAGTGTGCACTTAAATTAACTAAATATGAATAGTTTCACCTTGGCGCCTTGAAATTAGACATAATTCTACTTTAGTGTTATAAGATTTCGATAATCACTTTAGCGCTCTGAGTTTTGGACTACTTACACTTTGATGACCTTTTGTATACCAATAATTAATTTTTTTTGAATATAATTATTATTTCAGGGGTCTTTGTGTCAAAAATAAAAGTAAACTAATAATGATCGAGACGGGGTATTATAAACTGAGTGAAGATGAGTGGTAGTTCCTAGTTTGAGCATGGCTAACGATAAGATGGGTATATAGTATACTCATTTTGAAGACAAATGCTACCTCCATTGTTTTAGCGTTTATATATTATTCATTTTTGTTTTTGAGGTGAGTTTTTAGTTCAATTCTTGAAAAAAAAGAAAATTGAAATTTGTTACTACTAAATTCTTTACTGAAAAAGCAACCATAATAGATTATATTTCATAATATTCACTTATATATTTTAAGAGAGATTTTAAAAAGAAATGATTGTTCAAAATATAGTGATTTAAAAAAAATAAGATATGAAGTACTAATCAAAAATCAATGTAGATAAAGGTTGGCAACATGCGAGTCGGCTCCGCCCACAACACTCCAAATTCATCCAACCCGCCGCCTCGTCCCCCGGTCCTTATTGATCACCGTTGAACTTTCTCGACTCGACTAGGCCAAACACAAAAAAAAAATACCTTGAATAAAAAGTAAAGAATGTCCAATCTTTCCTCCCTAATTTGCAATCAGATCAAGTCAGGATTAGGTTTGAGCCAACCCAGCCCAACAACCTCTACCTCTCCTCAGTTTGTTCAAGTTTAAGTAGGCCAACTATCACCTATCCCTGGGTCGACTCGACCAAATGCCAACTCTAACCATGGACATATCAAAACATTTGTTATCAACTTAATAAGACTCTATCTCAACCAAATATAAAGAAAACAAAGGGAGTTAAAAAAAAATAGTATAAGGGTGTTTTTAACAAATAATTATCGTAGTTGACAAAAAAAAGGAAAGACAAAAAAACAAACGGAAAATTGACGGGTACCCCTGATGTTTGTCATTTTATACATGTTACCCAATTTTTTATGTCTGTTCACATGATAACCTTGAGGTTTGATTTTCAAGTACGACATGTTTTTTTTATCGTTCTTAAAATCTTCAATTAAACATAAATCGTAGATCAGAAAAATCGTAATTGTCCATTTTTTAAAATTGATTATCTCTTCAAGATCTATAATTTGATTAAACAAAAAATTAAGATCGAATTTAAGTTTCCGTGAGAAAAAAAACCCTGGAAAATGTCGGTCGACAATTTTTTTTCTCAAATCATAGATTATGATAAGAAAATGTTTTTAGAACAAAAAATTGGCCGATTCCAAATTCTAGTGCAGGAGTAATGCTCATATTTCAAATTAGCTAAATTTATTCAATGAGATTAATTTAAATTAAATCATCTTTATGATAATTAATTAAAAAAATAGTTTAGTAAAAAATAGCATATAAAATGTTATTGAAGCTATTAAACGAATAAATACTAGTTTGAATTAGAAGTTTTAATTTAAAAATTATCTTAAAATTAAAATAACGCTCGAAAAAATGGTATTCAAACAAAGCTCGAGCTTTGGTTCAGGCTCAACTCCTGATTTCCAGAGCTTGGGTGTTTGGGCTCGGACTCAATGTTTACTCCTAGCTTGATCATAGCCCACAGGTGAGCTCCTGAGCTCGAACTCGGCTCGGTTCCCCCCAGGCACACTATACGTAGAGCGCGCAACAAAATTGGCCAAAACCTCTCCTAACTCGGAGCGGACAATTGCGTCCCACGTCAAGCTGTGTACCGCAACCACCACGTTCGATGGACAACCTTTGTGCCACCACTACCGTAACTAACCAATTCAAGGTACCGTCTCAATTATTTGTTTACCTTTGATTAAAATACTTATTAAACATATGAGAGTATGTTAATTCTTGTATTGACATATTGGTGTAAATTGATAATTCTCGGGACTCAAAATGTTTAATCCCTATCGATATTGGTATAAATTGATACTCCCTCCGTCCCGGTCATTTGTTGCACATTGCTTTTGGTACAAATATTAAGGAAAGGGGTGGGGACCATTTGAGGGTAGTGTTATTAGATGACAAGTGGACAACAATGAAATTGGATCATCAAATAACTCTGGACAACAATGAAAAGGATAACAAATGAATGAGACACCTAGAAAAGGAAAGGTACAAATTTTTAAATGTATCAAGTTCTAGTTTGTAGGTAGTGCCACTTCCAATTTCGTATCATTCCTGCTGAAAGAATTTCGCCATTATCAGAATGTACATTATGGCGACGATACCGTCTAGGATTAGATTAAAATTATGCACATAGAATTGACCGGGACAGAGAGAGTACTAAACTATACTTGGTGAAACATAAAGTGCAAGAGCTTGCTAGTATACGAGGATAACCTAGCAGTTCATTCGTAGAAAAGACTGTTCCAGAAGAAATTGATAGTAGTAGTAGGTAAGTGATGTTGGAGCTTGCTGATGCCGCTTTGGAGAAACTTGAGGCGGTTGAGGATAATGATGATGATGCCGGAGTATCTTTAGATGTGAAAGGTGGTGAATAGAATTAGTCATTTTGTTGTTGATTTATAATCATTTTATGTCTGATAATTCTGTTTCTCAAACTCCGTTGTTGTGGGTTAGGATTTAGGGTTGTGCATGTTTCGAGTAGTTTGGATTATAGAGATGATGATAGAAAAGCTCCCTGTGATGGATAATGGGATATCGATTGTTGTGAAGTTAAAAGGAATAAGACAACATATGACATTTTGTTCTCTGTGGTTGGCAAAATGCTTTTATTAATTTGGCATTAGCAAGAGATGAATATAGTGTTACAGTCCAATTTAAGTGATGTGTTGGCTTGACATTTATCTGTTTTGCCAATTCGAAATGGCGAGATAGCGAGTTTTACACCAGGTTTAGAATTACTCATTTAAGAGACTGGTGTATTGGGTTCTTTATTGGGTTTTCATATGGATGGAAGAATCTTTTATGCTATACATGTTGGGGGTATAAACTATTAAACTCACGTTTCACATCGGCTAAGAAGAGTAGACTTACCTTGTTTATAAGTGTTCACCATCTACATTAGTATTATGCCTTTTGGGGAGGATCCCAAACAAATCTGTGGTTATTTTGGCCAAAGCAGATAATGTAATATTACTATGAGTTGGTGGTGGTGGCAGTCCCAACGTTACGGGCATAATTTATAAGGTAGTGCGTGCTAAGATTAAATCAAGCAACTAGCTTTCTGATTCAGGCAGTGCCACGGTTACACTTGAATGGTTTAATCTACTTTGTATTTGTATTGGACATATGTTAGAATGACTGATACGTTGATTGTTTGTTGATTGTTGAGTTGGAATTAGGATCTTTTAAGAATAAGAAGGGGCAAATCGGAAAGCTTGCATATCCTTGTTGAAGATTTTCAAACAATGAAGTATTGTAATGAACTGAACCCAAGTAACGTAGCCTCTGGGTATGAGGGTATGAGTTTATGACAATCCTGATATGACTCCTATCTGAAATAAAATCAATCTTGTAATCTGTTGTCCTTTAGTTTTTGATTTTTATGTTTTTAATCATAGACTACCTCCAATCCACGCCAATAAGAAATTACGAGCCTTGAGAATTTGGCGAGGATTGGAGACTTTATATGTTAGTTTTCTGAAGTGCAGTAGCTTTATCGTAATTTACGGTACTTCATTATGCTTTAAAACCTATTCACTTAGTTGCCGTATCATGTCAGATACGACACGACATACTTCATTTTAGACCAAAAAACTGAAAACTTTGAACAAATAGCCGTATCTGATACTCCGACACCGTGTCTTATCCGATACTTGCGGACGACTTATAGTAACATAGTTTAAAACATCATTTATGGACAATAGCTATATAATGAGACTATTTTTTACTTATGACATTACAGGTAATACTTCTAGGAGTTATAAGATGCGAGTTTAATTGAGCGGAATGTAGTTGCAGATTGTGAACTGAATTAAACTTATATCATCTGAATGCTTCCCACTCAAGTCATGGGGCTGCGTCTGCTGCCTTAATGGACATCCAATTCAGGAGATAAAACTGTGCTAAATTATAATGATGTGAATACTGAATATGTGAGGGAAGTTGGATTTTGGAACTCATAATGATGGTAATATTTCTTGGAAGATTCTATATTAAATAGGGGTGCTGTGATTGATATATATTTCTCTCATTCAATATTATATTATTCACGTCAATCTTTTCGTATCGAGCACCAATATGGTCCTCTCTTATTCTCCATTTTGCAGGAGGAGTGCAAGACACATAGTGGATTGTGCTTTCATGTTGCATTTAATCCTATGTTTGATCCCCTATTGGAGGCTACACGTGAAGCAACAAATACTGGGATCACGGTATCTATTGCTTCTATTGATGTTCCGTCCTTTTAGCACTTGAAAATCCCTTCACAGATTATTACTGATTAGCTAATCACCATTTATATCATCAATAGAGTAATATTTGGCTGAGCTTGATTGCAATTCTTTTTCATTTCGGCTGTCATTGATTGTGAACTTGATAGGCTAAATGATATTCTAAACGGTGTATGTCTTCAATGTTTGGCTCAGTGTGTCTGCATTTCTGAAGACTTTTTTTCGTTAATGGTAGATGAAGTTGTTTTTAAGTGTAAAAAAGATTGTTTTGAATCTGAAGGGGGAAGATGATTGTGCTTATAGTTGGATTTGTTTTTCTGGGATTTTTAGCTGCAAGTGTTTGTTGAGAATGCCGAGTAGATTTAATTCTTCCTCTTTGAACGTGGAACTGCAATGGATTCCAAATAGCCTATAGATGTCCAGGCTCTTTAACGGACAACGCCACAACGGTGTTAGGAGAGGATCAGTACTCTTATGATATGTTGCAGCAATGGCTGCTGTATGTAGGTAGCTCTAATCCTGCGCATTTGAGTTATGTGTTAGAAGAGTGGTGAGGATGGTTCTCATTTGTTCCTGCACCATATTTTTTCTATATTCCTTCGGTGTTTGGCAAAAGAATTGAACATGCCCAAGCAGTGTAACTCATTTATTGAGTATCCGCCTTGTGTGGTTAGATTGAAGTAAAGATGAGAAATACTGCGGAATTTTTCTCCACTTGCGGTGTTTTTGTGTGCCTGATTTAGTGGGATGCTCAAACATTTTCTGGGCTCCTCATTAGGTAAAATACACTTGAGATCAGATTATATATCCTGCTTTCATATGGGTTACGGAAGCAGGGCTTTTGTTCAACACTCCCTTTGAAGGTTTCTACAGCCTTGGAATTTTTACAGTACACTTGCCATTGGAACTTTTTTATATGGAGAATAAACTAACCCAATGCAAACTATTTAGATCCAGAAAGTAGATATTATTCCCAAACTGATCATCAAGTGTTGCTACCTAGCCTTTTGATTCTTTGAAAGTGGTTGTTCTTACATCCCTTGTGGTGTAGATCCCATTTTTTTTTACATGAGTCTTCATCATCAAATATTTGCGGTTTCTTGGGTTTCAGTTTTGGAGGAGTAATGACAGATTAAGTGTATCATAACATATTAGCTAGCTGCCGTTTTGGCGTTTACTTGCCAGGAGAATTTTTATATTGGTTATTGATTCCTATGTGTGTGTGTTCTTATATCTATGGAACAGCCAATTGTGGTAGAACGTGATAAATTTTTTTATTTTACATATTAGAAAGCTGGGATTGATGTGCATCTTTGTGATGTTGGTTCTTCTATACGAGAACTGATGGAATCGTATGAGGTTGAAATCAATAGAAAAATCTTTCGAGGTAACTTTTGTGAAGTTTCAATCTTCCCCTTCATCTCAATAACAAAATTTATTTGATGCTCCATTTTTGACCAGTAGTGTGCTGCTTTATGTAGAGCAATTATCATTTTGGGATACAGGCACAAGCATATGTAATATGTAATGTTGTTCAAATCATCTCAATGTTTATGTATTTGCTGATCAAATTCACGAGTACCAAAGAAGTAATCTCAGACTAAATGAAAGTCGTAGTAAAAAGTAATGATGTCCGTGGTTCGTCAGTGGGCTTGTCTTATTGCAAAAGTTTGAAGTTGACTACTTTGTTGTTTATTGAGAATCTGCTGATTGTCTCAGTTTCCAAGTTCAGTATCTTACATACTGCTTGTACTTCATTATAGACGTGAACCTTACCATCCTAGTCAATAAGAGCCAGCTTGACTTCATTAGTAAAGAGCTTATGATCCTTATGTCCCTGTGACTCGATTAGTAAAGAGCTCAACAACAGAATTATTGGACTGTCTCCTTCGGAGCTGTTTTTTTTTGTTTGTGATGTTTTTATATGTTTAAGCAGCTTGTACTGTGTTTCCTTGATAAAATCCTGTTACTGATTTTTTCAGAATTATGTTCTGAAGTAATTGATAGCTCACTCAGTTAGGAATTTGTGCTTTGTTGTAAAAGCTACTCCGTATCATGCATCTTGTCATCATATGCTAATTGTGTTCTATAAATTATGCTAAAAGTCTGATCGTGTTGGGAGGGCTATAGCATATAATCTTGAATAGTGATGTAGTGTTTGGTTTAAATGGCAGTTCAAAGCATCCACTATCTTAATGGACACAACATTGGGCTGTACCAAATACATTCTGGAAAATCTATACCTTTTGTGAAGGAGGTGTGCAGACTAAGATGGAAGAGGGTGTATTTTATGCTATTGAAACTTTTTGGTCAACAGGTATAGATTCTTTCAGCTAGAAAACTTTGTTTTGGGCTCTTGTAATTTACAACAATTTGCCAATTTGCCTTTTCAAATGTTTGTTCCTATACTAATGCAGGTGAAGGATATTTTAGAGAAGATATAGAGTGCAGCCATTACATGAAAAACTTCGATGTTGGACATGTACCATTGCGGTTGCCAAGAACGCCACATTCGCTTTCTGTAGGCGATACTTAGATCCTTGAGGATACTAGATATCTGATGGCACTGAAGAATTTGTGTGATGCTGGCACAGTTAGGTATTAAGAAGTTTATATTCTCCTAGTTTTCTGAAGTTTATATGCTGTCACTGTGCATGCATCATTTGGTGATAAATGTTTATGAGCAGTGGTACTGCTAATGTAAGCTTTAGCACATCCTGAGTTTTTGAAGCTTCTGTTATGTATGACTTTAAGCACTGTCCATACCGTAGGTATTTTTGAGGTTCTGTAGCACTTTTTTGGACGCCATGTCATTATCCATGTTAAATTATTCTCCTCTCTTCCTGTCACCTCATGGCAGTGGATGTCTTTGCCTCTAGTCTTTAATAAAGACATTTCCCGCCTAAGAACTCGCTGAGATTGAGGCTAATTGTTTTGGAGTCATGTTGTTCGCAAGTTAGAAGTCAAAACAAAGGAGAAGAGGGGAAGTAAAGGGTTGTGGTGGAAAGATGAAAGTGCCCGTAAGGAAGGATGAAGAGGTGGTGGGATAACTGTCTCTGCCATATCTGGTTGGTAATGCACTACTGCTCTACCCTAGCCACTATAACCTCCTAGTTTGCTTGGTTTTTCCTTTCATTATCCGCAATTTAACATAAAAATTACCTTTAATCGAAGTAAGTTGTACACGGTGTTTATTTATGTCTAGTCTGTATGAGGAACATGTTTTTTTTTTTTTTTTTTTTTTTTTTTTTAAAAAAAATCAAACATTTTTGGAATAATTTGATTTTTTTGAATTTGTGTAGCAACTGTAATGTGTTGGTTACTGCTTTGCACATGTATTATCACTCATAAGTTTGCAACTTGTGAAAATTTCAGATATTTTAAATCTGCAGAATTTCCTTGTTTCTCATGTGTTTGATTTCTGTATATTGTATAAAATTGAAGTGTGTTTTATAGCCACGAGCATTAATGTGGTGTTTTTTGTTTCTGCAGCCCTACCCGCCTGGCCGCCTCTATGCGTTCTGAAGGGAAGATATGTCTCAGTTTGAGCATACAATCTTACTCCGTCCTACCTGCAAAGAAGTTTTTTCAAGAGGCAACGAATATTGACATCCGAAACATTACTATTTTTTGCAGATGTTGGGCAGAAGATATTAGGGTACACAAATTCAGAATTAGGCATTTCATTCCTGATACGTATGTGTAGAAATTTGTTTAATGCTAATTTTAGTTTACTAGTGCACAGATCTAATGCTTGAGCATTGAGCCCGTGTTTGTGTTTTATTGTAGGTTTAACGATTGACAATAAAGCTGGCTGTAAACGACTTGATTTTAAAATACTATTAAGGTAATAAGATTATTAATTTATCTGAATATAGTAATTTCGAGTCATATTTTTATTATGCAAGTTCAGATCGAATCCGGTCAAATCGGGTTGGGTCAATCTCAAGTCATTTTAATCTTGCAGTTTTGCGGTCAATCAAGTTAGTTTTTTTTTTTTTGTTTGTTTGTCTACTCTAAATTTATAATTGTTGGGAATGAGAATTTGCCAATTGTTGGGGTGAAGACTCTAATAGTGTCACTAACAGTGTAAATGAACACTTGGTCAAAGAGTCAATTGCTGACCAATTTACACTTGGTCAGAGAGTAAATATTGGTATTAGAATTGGACCTGGTTTGGGAAAAATTCTATTTCTTACTTTTGCGGATGACACTATCATTTTCGCCAAAGCCTCTAATCAAAGTTGTAGAACTATTAAATCTATTTTAGATAAATTCTGCACGATTTCTGGGCAATTTGTTAATTTCAACAAATCTACATTTCAGTGCACTAGAAATATTGACCGCTCACTTCGTGAGTCTTTTAGAGGTATTCTTGGTATGAACGAAGAAGCTCATTTGGGTAAATATTTAGGTTGTCCTTTAATTGACGTCAGAGTGACTAAAAGTATGTTTGAAAGTATTATTAACTCCCCATGCGCTCAATTATCGAAATGGAAAGCAAATTCTTTATCGCAAGCAGATAGATTAGTTCTTATTAATGCTAACTTAGCCGCAAAAGGAACCTTTCAAATGCAAAGTTTTCTTCTTCCATCAAATATCCATAACAGATTAGACAAAATTAATAGAGACTTCTTATGGAATAAGAATCCTTCCCAACGTTCTTCTAATTTGATTGGTTGGCATAAAGTTTGTAGACCAAAGTGTATGGGCGGATTAGGAATTAAATCATCTGAAGTAGCCAATAAAGCTCTTCAAATGAAACTTTTATGGAAAATTCTTATGGAAAAGGAAAATATATGGGTCAGAGTAATAACTAAGAAATATTTGAGAAATTGTTCACTTTTTGAACATAAACCTAATTCAGCTTGCTCGTGGCAATGGCGCAAACTCATGAGTATTCGGGATCTATTTAGTAAGGGGTTGAGATGGCAAGTAGGTAATGGTAGCAATATCAAACTTTGGACTGATAGTTGGGTTTTTCCTCCCTTATTAGAAATATTGATGCAAATAGGTACCTTGATCTCAATCTTTTAGTTAAAGATTTCGTAACCCCTGATAAGCAATAGGATGACAGTAAGTTATCTGATATAGTGAATAATGATATTGTTAACCAGATAATTAATATTTCATTGCCGCACAATGATATTCCAGATACCCTCCTTTGGGGGTTATTTGCCGATGGAAATTTTTCAATCAAAACAGCGACATGGTTAGTACAAGGCTTGTTCGATCAATATATTGACAAGTGTGAATTTTACTGGATTTTGAAATTAAATGTTCCGCCAAAATTGAAATTTTTTCTTTGGAAAGCTTGCGTTGCCCTACGAAAAGTAGGCTCCTAAGAAGTCATAGAATTGTCCCACCAAAATGTGTTTTGTGCAATCATCCCATTGAGGATAAAGATCATTTCTTTTTCAAATGTTCTTTGGTTAGTTCTGTTATCTAAGATATGAACATTATTAGCTTTTAACAATTTTGGCAATATATGATAGCATTGCGGTCAAAGTTTTATAGCGTAATTTAATCATCTGGAAAACCTAATTTCAAAAGCTGATTTCATTAAGATGATATTTATTTGGTGGAATGTATTGTTCCACAAAAATGACATGTAAATAACCCCTTTTTATGTAACGATTTTTACAAATAACTCCTTTATATGTCAATTTTTACAAATAACCACCTTAATTCTCACTTAATTCAAAAAATTAGCACCCAATATTGAATACGCTAACGGTATTGATAAAACCCGATCTAATTACGATATTATGACTTTAATATAATTGAACTACCTAAACTACCCCTATTTATACAGAAATATGACTAGATTCAATCTTTTGACAAAAATACAATGCAATCATTTCAGAATACCGAGCATAGGAAACAAACACAATACGTTAATACCCATGTTCAAACTTCTTCCAATACCTTCAGTTAGATCATATGAAACAAATCTTATTCTAAAATTAGTATTGCATTCATTCAAACCATTTCCCTGCATAATTTAAAATTCCCTAGTGAATTTACGCATTCTCTTCCCATTTCATCTGGAATCAAACCCCAACTAATTAAACAATCTGGGAAGACAAGGAAATGAACAATGAAGTGGAGAGGCATGTGTCGCGTTAATGTGAGGAATATCCGTATATTACCTCAATACAATTTCCAGGATTATAACGAAATTATTTAAATATGATTATCGTCATAAACGAAATACAATAATCGAAATAAGAGATTAAGAAATCAACCTCCGGTCCTTTGCAAAACGGCCTAAGAACGATATCAAAATAGATATCCGCCTAATCGTTGCACCCAAGACGGAATGAGATATGCCCTTTCGTGTGCTAGAAAAATTATCTCTCAAATAACTGTTTATTTTCGAGAGGAAATGATG
>JAOWBH010162575.1:0-11176 GCA_028566215.1 Silene coronaria
GTTTCAAAAGATGTAAAAAAATAGTATTGACATTATAATAATGTTTGTAGCTATATGGTAGTTTCAAAAGATGGAAAGAAATATTTGCAAAGAAACAGGATTCTTACGTTTTTAAACAGTATTTCTTTTATAAAAAAAATGGACTATATGGTAGTTCCAAAAGATGAAAAGAAATATTTGTAATTAATTAGAAAACTTGGAGTCTCTCATAGTGGCTAAAAAAAGCCTCTTTTATATATGTACTAGATTTAATGCCCGGGCCTGTTGTTTGAAGCAGGTATTACAATGAAATAGACTTGCAAGGAGGTTTGCCTAAAATTGACATTTTACTTCATCCGTGCACGTGCGACTTTAGGTTGAGAGAAGAGAAGATAAATTGAACTGAATGAAACCGAGTTGAGCTAAACAAAACCCAATAGAGTTGAGCTGAACAGAATGAAGTTGAAGTAATTGTTAATTTAAGAAGAGTTGAGTTGAGTTGAACTGAACTGAATGAAGTTGAGTTGAACTGGACTGAATGTAGTTGATCCGTCCTAAGTGGATTTGAAGTAAGAATTAATTTGAGATGATTTAATCTGAATGAAGTTTAGCTGAACTGAACTGAATGGAGCTGAGCTAAAGTGAATAAAGCTGAAGTAATAGTTAATTTGAGAAGAGTTCAGCAGGACTGAACTGAATGAAACTGAGTTGAGCTGAATTAAATTGAATTGAAAGGAGCTGAGTTAAGCTGAATGGAATTGAGTTGAACTAAATGGAGCTGAAATGAGAGTTAATATGAGAAGTGTTGATCTGAAGTGAACTGAATTAATGGAATTGAGTTGAAGTGGGAGTTAATATGAGAAGTATTGAGCTTAACTGAACCAAATGGAGCTGAATTGAATTGAATGAAGCTTAGTTGAATTGAGTTAAGTTGAACTAAGAGTTAATTTGAGAAGAGTTCATCTGAGCTGATGAACTGAGCTGAGTTGAACTGAAGGGGGCTGAGTTGAGCTGAATGGAATTGAGCTTAACTAAATGGAGCTCAAATGAGAGTTAATATGATAAGTGTTGAGCTGAAGTGAAGCGAATAAATGGAATGGAGCTAACCTGAATGGAGATGAAGTAAGAATTAATATAAGAAGTGTCAAGCTGAAATGAACTAAATAAAGTTGAACTAATCTGAATGAAGCTTAGTTAAGTTGAGCTAAGCTGAAATAATAGTTAATTTGAAAAGTGTTGATCTGAACCAAACTGAATGGAACTTAAATAAACTTAATTGAACTTGAGCCACAAAGAGCATGGCCTTAGCTTGTTGAATTTTCTTTTGATAGATGAGCTGATAATGCTTTATATGATACTATATATAATCAATAAAAATCTATAACTCACATTGTTAACTTTAAATTATTAAATTAATATTATCTAACGAATGATTATATCTAAAAGATACAAAATAGGGTAATTAACATATAGTTTTATAAATTTTTTGACTGAAGTACACTTTTTTTTTCCTGCAGGAATAGAATGATAGTGATTTTTGTAACTTTTGCATACATATTTTATGAAGTTGTTCAAAGTTTCGTTTTTTTAAAATCCAAAAATGATAAAACCTATTTTATAGGATTTCGTTGATATGTCTTAAGTCCTAACTTTTATTTTTTTTGGTAATGTGAGTAATATATATTCCCAAATAAATGTATACAAAATTCCTCATAAGAGGTACAAAGAGTCAAAAAAGATTACAACTCAATCCAATTCCAAGGCCTACCAAGAGCAGCCCCTACAAACTCATTATTTTCCCCTACATCATTCTAGCCACACACCCTTTTAAACCATGCATTCATTCTTGCTGCTACGTCTTTTCTAATGCTATGACAAACTCTAGCCTTGACATCATTCTGAATCTGCTCAACTACCAGCTCGGGTCGAAGCAGTTGCAACTGAACTCTGGCTTTGTTTCTTTGAGTCCAAATCTGATAGTAGCAAGTTATCCATATCAGAGAATGGATTCTAAATTTGGCATTCATGCTCATATCTTTGGTAATAGGGTCCCCTGCAAGGCTAACATGAATCTTGAAGCCACACCATTGCTCTATCATACTCAGGATTTGTTTACTGTAGGAACAGTCAACAAATAGGTGGTCCTGAGACTCAGGTTCACTTTCACAGAGACAACACATTTGGTCTTGCCTACAGCCAATCCTATAAAGCTTCTCCCTGACATTCATGACCCTTATTCATTATAATCCAGGTTATCATGGCATGTTTAGGGATATTCCATTTCCTCCATACCATATAGGACCAGTTGGTCTCAGTTTGTCTATGTCTCAGCCACTCATACCCACTTTTGATTGAGTATCCTTTAGGATTAGGGCTCCAATGATCATTAGTGTAGGCATGCTTTACTTTATCTTTAACCTTGCATATATTTTTCTAAGCCCAAGAGACATCAGCTGGTGGGGAATAAGTATGTCAGTCCCTTCCCTTCAAGTACACTTGACTCACCCATTTGATCCATAATCTATCAGCTTTGCCATAGATCCAATCAACCAATTTAGCCATAGTAGTAACATTCCAAGTTTCTGCTTTCTTTATTCCCAGACCACCTTCAATTTTTAGGAGAGTAACTGTGTTCCATGCTATCAGAGGCACTCTGTGATAGTCAACACTCCAATCCCAAAGGTAGTTCCTACAAATAGACTCTATTCTCTTGATAACACACTTAGGAATAAGGAAGATGTTTGCCCAATAAGAGTGGAGAGTGTTTAAAACTGAGTTAATTAGTGTCAATCTTCCAGCATATGACAACTTTCTTGCCCCCAAACTCCTTATCCTATTGACCATTCTTTCAACCAACACATTGCAGTCCTCTTTTGTCAGTCTACCAGCTTGGATAGGCACTCCTAAATATCTGAACGACATTGCACCTTCCACAAATCCAGTAGCTTGTTGTATGTCATCTTTGAGCCCCTGAGACACTCCATTGAAGTAAATTGGTCGTCATTATTTAGGGTTTGAAGCATTTTTAATAGTAGTAAAAAATTCGGACGGAATTTCCGTTGAAAAAGTCAACTTCGGTTGACTTTCTGTGAGACATGAGATAGTATTCTCTTGTATCTCTTGTGGATAACGTAGTAACTGTAAATATTAATGTATAATATAAGATTATTGTTAAAAAAATATAGTTTTAATTTTCGATAAAAAAAAATTTCATAATATGTCGTAATCATTATCGTGTTAGCTCCATCTAAAAAGTAAATTCCGAGGACATTTTAGATTTTTCTCTCAAGCTTGAAAATTAGAATAAATATGATCATTATCAATAATGTAACTCTCTAATGTTATCTTTTATAGATAATGATATCAATATACCCAAAATATTGCGAAGCATATTATATAGGTTCATAGATGAAGGATTTTCAATCGAAGTCTTAATTTGAGATGAAAGTTATATAGAAAAAATTTCTTTAGTAGCTTAACTTTTTTTAACTGAACTTATAACCCGTAGGAGGTTAACTTTTCTTAGAGTAATTGAACCTATTATGATGTAATAATACTCAAAGTTCTGTTCTTTTGAATTGAAACTAATCTAAACTAAACTTAGTGGAACTGAACTGAACTTACATGTACTATAAAGTTGTATTGAACTTATTAGAATTTAAATTAAGTCCATATTCTTTTCGGCTGATAGGAGCTGATCGAACTGAACTAAATGGAGCTGAAGTATTAAGGGTTAGTTTGTGAAGATATAGGGTGAATTGAACAATGTATGTAGCCGATGTAGGACTTGATATAGTTAAAAGGACTAATGTATTGTATGTAAGATATCTTCTACAATTATTTATTTTAGCATTATTTAATATTTATTTATTTTAAGTGTGTTGTGAAGGTTGGAGACTCTCACATCATTTAAAAATAGTTCTTAAAATTTGTACTTTGTACGCCATGTAATTGACATACCACGTACGTTCCATGAATCATTTATGTTAGTTTTGTAATGAGATCTTCTGACACTAAACTTGGTGATGGAAAAAGAAGATAATTAAATAGATTTATTTCATTTCACATGTATATAATTCCTATAGCCACTACTTATCCTTCAGCTATAGTATTTCAACTTATAGGAAATTCTTAGCTTATTGTTGATGATGATAGCATCTCAACTTAAGAAAAATAATGCTAAATAACTTTAACTAAGTCTTTAAATAATATGCAAACTTTGTGAATAACTTAGAGTTAATAATGATATCACAATTCTATCATGCCAGTTGTACAAACTGATAATAGGAACGTGATTGTATCACACATTTGTAGATTCCTAAACTCATTAAAACACTGCTTCGTGGCTGCTTATAAATATAATAGACCTTCAATATCATTTATTTTAG
Organism: Silene coronaria; assembly: GCA_028566215.1. Classification (NCBI taxonomy): domain Eukaryota; kingdom Viridiplantae; phylum Streptophyta; class Magnoliopsida; order Caryophyllales; family Caryophyllaceae; genus Silene; species Silene coronaria. Next base: position 4,368 of record JAOWBH010162575.1, read on the forward strand.
AGGTAATATTTCTATAGCATTACTACCTACTTTTAATATCCTATTATTATTTATAAAAAAGATATTAGATTATTAGGTTATATTATGTTATATAAATTGAAGCATTGCATTATAGAAGATCATTACTAATAATTTGTGCATTCTAATATATTTTATCGATATTCGATAGAGGTGAACAATTAAAATTAATTTTTACCCAGAATAATTTTAGGAGTTTTTTCACGTGATACCAACGAAAATATTTATTTGAGTTTGATTGCTAGCTGTAATGATCAATGGGTATGTATAGTTGATAGAGAAAGCTCATCTTCTTGGAATCCTGGTACACGAAGTTATCATATCTTTTCTTTTAATTAATAATTACTTTAGTACCCCAAAATTACTTGTTCTTTATCTCTATTGACTTATAGAATATCTCGAACAACTACCTGGTATGTATGATCATTGATAATATCAGGCATAACTCATGTTATTTTTTCATCTCTACCCCTTTTTGGTATTATACATGATTTTATTATCTTAAAGAGTTTAACATTTATGAAGTATACAAATTTAACGTAAAAACATGAACACTACCTTATCTTATGAAGTATACAAATTTATGCAAGTAAAATCATTTGCAGAAAACCAAAGTAATGCACCATGGGTTTTTGCGATGAAGGCTTAGATGTAAATATGTAATGTGTATTAATAGTGTTCAATTGTTTATCGTTTACTCTGTATAATTTAGTAACTGAAAGATGTTAAAGGGAATGATCCAAAATTATGCTACTTTGGGTTGTGGTGAACTCGTGAAGAAATTGACCTCGTGTTCAATATTAGATAATTTAGCATATCTTTTATAAGTACTCTGTATTTACTTTCTCTTTTAGTCAAGGGTTAAAGATAAAATACCATTGCACCTATTTTGAGTTTAGTCCCATTAATTTGGTTTTAAGTTTTTTTTTTGTTTAATTCTTCATTCATCTTCATATATGTGCACATATCTTGTAGTTCAAATCAGCTACAACAATAATGACGTTTTTTATTTCAGCCGATCATCATTAATTTGCTCCCCTCATAGTATAAGATTTGTTAATACTCATACTCAATCTCATAAATGATCTTTTAGTCATCAATCATCATCAACCAAAAATAGCTAACTATTTGGCATTGACGTTGTAACACTACTGTCAAGAGGCTTTATTTTTCGGTTTTCCGTCCAATAATCTTAGCGCCAATGTTGTATATTGGTACCTTTATTTGTATAGAGGCTACACAAACACCACAAGAATACACGAAGTCCTTCCGAAGCACACGTAACTCCTTATTTCTGAGTGACTCATGCACCTTTCCGAACATGAGGAGAACATATATATGCTTTGTTTAAATAAGGATATATGGATTTGGTTGAAATTTAGCCTTTTGAAATCTTAATCGTATGTAGAAAGAAAATTAAGTGGTTATATATTGCTTTTTGTTTTCCGTAGGATTGTTATACCACAATATTTTCTTATTTTATTGACTTCATGTCTCTAATAATTGTAAACGGTATTCGTTAAATCTAAATTACCTTCTCCAGCGGATTTATATGGAAATGTACTTCGTTATAAACTCAGTTGTACACTTGTACTTTCAATCTCATATCAAACCTCATACTGTACCTAAAATTACAAACAAATTACACAATTATTACTTTAGATAAACTATATAGTAAGAATATGAAACAATATAATCATATGGCAATAAGCAAGCAATCACATACGTAACACAAATAATATGCACAAATGAACAATTAATATCACAACAAAGTTAATCCTACACCACAATACAAAGTTCACCCTACATAACAATAAATTTGGACTTTTGTACGTTTGGCACAATAATACGCACAAATGCACAATTAATATCACAACAAAGTTAATCCTACACCACAATACAAAGTTCACCCTACATAACAATAAATTTAGACTTTTGTACGTTTGGTACAAGAGCTTTTATTTATACATGTTGAAGTCCTTGAAGGCTTATAAAACTCAATTGTATAATATCATGGTATTAATAAATAAATTAATTAATTTTATTACTTGATAGGAATCCTAATAATAAAAACTGTACCGATGCTAAAGTCAAACGTCTCATTCACTCAAACACAAAGACCATTAATTGTACTTGATTTCAACTTAATTAGCATAATTAATTATTATTGATTATTAATACTTTTTTTTAAAATAGCTCTTAGAATTTTACTAATTGTACCGATGCTATTGTTTGGAGCTGGTGTACCAATGAAAAGGACTTGAACTAAGCTTATTGTTAAGGAGCTTTGCCTAAAAAGGACATTTTACTTCGTCCTTGCACGTGCGACTTTAAGCTGAGAGAAGAAAAGCTGAACTGAACTGAATAGAGCCGAGTTGAACTAAACAGAACTTAATAGAGTTGAGCTGAACATAATGGAGTTGAAGTAATTGTTAATTTGAGAAGAGTTGAGTTGAGTTGAACTGAACTGAATAAATGAGTTGAAATGAATTGAATGTAGTTGATCCGATCTGAATGGAATTGAAGTAAGAATAATTTTAGAAGATTTGAGTTGAACTGAGAGTTAATATCATGAATGAAGGTGAAGTAAGAGTTAATTTGGGAAGAGTTCAGCTGAAGTGAACTGAATAAAACTGAATTGAATTGAATTGAATTGAATTGAAAAGAGCTGAGTTGAGCTGAACGGAATTGAGCTGAATTAAATGGAGCTGAAATGAGAGTTAATATGAGAAGTGTTGAACTGAATTGATGGAATTGAGCTAAAGTGAGAGTTAGTATGAGAAGTATTGAGCTGAACTGAACCAAAGGTAATTGAATTGAATATATGCATAATCTTCATATATGTCTCCTGTAATAACGACGAAGATTATTTAATAAGCAAAAAAAAGTGTGGGCATAAAAAAAGAGCAATATTAGAGTCTTCAACTTTTATAAACTACCTCATATTTAATTCATTTCACGAGATAATATCCAATTCGGTAGATAAAATTTTGCTTAAGTGAAAACTCTTACCATGATAACGTAGATAGTTGCTTACGGTTGCACAATCCTACGTAATTTAAAATTTTATTAAGCATATAATTCTATCAAAAAACCACCAAGACTATCTTATGTACGTAATATGACAAAAGAAAAAGGACATCAACATGATAAAATAAATTAGACGAATTTTCCAACACTTTTCTTTCACGGTAAAAACTCTTCATCTCCTACATAAATACATTTATGATTTTCATTATTTTTGAAGAACTTTTTTTTCTTATGGATGAGAGCTGTTGAGTTGTGTAAGACGATCTTGTCGGCGAGCTTATAAAAAAAAGAAGATAAAAACAATCTCTTAAATCAAAAAATACTTTGTATAAAACAATGTACATTATTAATCTCTAGATAGAGGGTTATTACATGTTTGAAGTCATATAAAATATGTTTTAACTTAATTAATTAATATTAAACTCTTGGCTGCAATTGAATTAGATGATCACGTCGTTAGTTCGAGCTACATTTTACACCGTCTCACATGTGAATTTCTATTTCAAATATTACAGACCTTCCTGGTGGGAAGCACACAAATTTAACTATTTTTTTTTCTTCGGCCCTACATGCATTTTTAAAGACACAAATTTGGTTAGTGTATGTTGTAGTTTTAAAAAGTCCAGACTCAAGTTTCTATCTTCTTTTCATATTTGATACCTTGATTATATTATATAACGATTTATATATACTACAATTCATTATAGTTGTCTGCTATTTGGAATAAAATCTAAACTATAATTTATTCATAGTCTAACTCTTGTCTTGTGATTACTTTGTTAAGTGATGGGGTTTCGTTTTATATTTTAGATGTATGCTGACATTGTGTTTATTTTTTATTTTTTTATTTTTTTTAAAGTTCAAAGTAGTTTGTAAATGTTAAAAGGATAAGAATAACAAAAATCAATATACAATTATAATAAAATAGGGTTGATTATTGATCCTTCTTCTAACACTTAACAACCGAAATATACAACTAAGGCTCCATCACAACGAACCGCATAAATTCGTTTCTTTGCATTTATGGTATAAGATTAGTATGCGGCAAATTAAAATATCAAACTCGTATGACATCATATAAACACATGATCATATTTCTGGAAAGAAATTTGCATGCTTATCCCAATTTTAAATACCGCATAGTATGTGTGATTTTGGATCGCCTTAAATGAGTCAACCTAATTCCTAACTCCTTTAAAAGTCCAAACTTTTGCTACTGTTCCCAGAACAGTAATTCCTGCCACTTCTTCCCATCTTACCCCACGTTATTTTTTCCCTTTTTCCCTTTTCATCCCGTATCAGCCTACCTTTTCATCAGTTTTCTTCTTCTCCCTCACTATGCAATTCTCTCTCTCTCTCATTAAAATCTGAGGCATGCATTCTCTATATTACCCATCTTCTGCCGCTTCTTATTATTCTTCAACTTATATAATATTGAAATTAATCATCATCATCCATGAATTTTAACCCTTTTATTCGATTATTGTTCATAACTCTCTTTCTCCTTCATCAATTTACGGTTGTTTCTCCAACCAACTTCATCTCGCATCATTATCTTACTGTGTCTTCATTCTCTTAATATATGGTGAGTTCCCTTCAACTTTCCCCTCTTAATTTGTTGATGCATTTATTTATATTTATTTAAAACATTTGCATGTCGGGGAGTTATTATCGCTATTAAGTTATTATCACTATTTAATTTTTCTGGGTTTTGTGGATGTATTATTGTATCCGGTTGAGTCCCGAGTTTGCATGTTGTAGTTGTCTGATTCTGACACTGCTAAAGGCGATGGGACGTGAGCGGCAGCTTGTTATTTGGATTCGTAGTCTCTTTGGTATGTATCTGTAACACCCCCGATTATCCGGCCAAGATAATTGAAGGTGTCCCCCCTCTCGGTTGCCCGAGGTAGTGATTCCAAAACTCCAATGAAGAACAATTTATTAATAAATACATGTTTAATGAATACAACAACATGAAAGAATATAAATACAATTGTTCTATTCTATAACCTTTATCTCATATCTATACACGACACCAAATCCACAGCGCGGCCCAACAATCCCGAAGCGTCATATAAACCTGAAAGTCAACTGCTCCTCATATGATCGAAAATACCATATGGATCAACCCAGACCACCCCGGAAATAGGTGACAACACACAAACCACAACACGTCAGTTTCAATATACATTTAGAGGAGGCAAACGGTAAGCATGATAAGATATGCAACATGTTTATGAAATGCAACTATGCATGCATCACAATGATCATACCTGGGTCTCCAACACCACAACCCGGTGACGGTACCGCAACAACGCTCACCCCCACTATCCGGACCGCAGTCCGAAACAAGTACCGGGACGCACTCAAGTACGGGCCCGGGCGCTAACTGGACCCCTTCCCGACGTTACGGCTCACCGTAAGTCTCTCAGCACTCAAGTCATTAATGTGCACATCCCTATTGGGGTGAGAAGCCCCAATAGGCGACCTAAGCGTGAGACGGTCTTCCAATCGCCTCACGTCTCCTTACCAACCAAAACACAATCACTACCACCATCCACCATCCACCTCCAACAACCACAATCAATACATAACACAATATGCAACATAATGCAACATATATAATCTATCTCATAATTCATGAATCTCGACATGCCAAAACATGTCATTACCAACAATCATCCTTTTCATGTTATCATGCATTTCCATCCACTATATGAGACAACCAAAAATTATTCGACATCATGATATGATACCATTATACAACAACAAAACTAACCACCTTCCCTTATGTATGTTATAATGCAACCCAACCATCATAATTAACTCTTAATGATGTAATTAACCACTAAACATATTATAATACAATTATCCTAATCATATAAGACTAATTACAATATCAACAACATCATTTACAATATGCTCATTATTGAAACTGAGTAGGATTAACCTAGCTTTTAGCATACTCCATAAGCAAATCCAAGATAATAAGAATCAGTCTCATAAAACCGTCTCATCCTACAATAATCACATAATAACTATCACAATACATCCTATACTATATTATACTAAGCCAAACCCCTTAATTACTCATGAATCTAATTAAAATCACTAATTAATAAAACCCATAAAAATACCCCAAAATCTAGGGTAAAATAAAAAATGAAATAGTGATAATGGCTTACCAAGCTTTAAGGAAAATAATGGTGAAGGTTCTTCAACAATGGTGAAGATGCTCAAGGAAAAAGGGTGAAGATTTGTGGTGATTTTGAGAGGATAAGATAAGATATTTTTATGTTTTAGTATAATGACAATAATGTGAGAGGATGAGTGGTTTAAGGGATAAGAAATCAGATTTCACTCGGCCGAGTACACCACCCACTCGGTCGAGTGACTCATTTCACTCGGCCGAGTGGAAAACAACCGGAACATGCCACGAATGGCACTCGGTCTAGTGCCAGGACCACTCGACTGAGTGACCTGCTACTCGCCCGAGTACAGACTCTATGTGACACCCTCGTGAATTACAATAAATAAACATTCAATTGCACAGCGGAAAAACGGGGAATTTTAAAAACTTTACATAATATAAACAATGTAGACCGCGGAGTATCATAATACGTACAAATAAACAACAACAAGAGTAGTTGACACAACTAAGGAAGAAGTGTCAATGGGGAAGAGCATCCCACAAAATGTTATACAAAAAGTAATGCTAAGCTAACGCAAATGGGTAGAATGTCCAAGTCGACACTCGCTAG
>JAOWBH010162586.1:0-11172 GCA_028566215.1 Silene coronaria
GTCACAGCCTACAGAATATGTAGTATTACAGACACAACAGGTGTTGCGCCTCTTGGAAGTGCCACAGTGACTGTTGCGCCTCTTTCTAGGCCTGTTTCTCAGCTGTTTCCGTCTTTCCTAACTCTTACCTCGTGTTTAGTACAGATAAAGGCTTTCATACCACATATTCTTCACGCGAGTTTCCTCCATTCTCTTCTCCCTTTGCATTCTAAGACAACGTGCTATTGCTACCGACAATTACATGCTTTGATCTATTCATCCACGTTAGCCCAAATCCTTTTGGGTACCGCCTTGTTTGTATGACCGACCAATTTGACCACTACACCAACATTAATCAACTTGTTTTTTTCCTTATTTACAAGGGCATCTTTTATACGCATTAAATCGAGCCGAGTTACTACTAAAAAGACGTTTTAGTTAAATCTCGCTTCGCTAACATGTAAGCCTGATGGTGTAAATCCCACTTTTAATCTTATATTATTGTAATTATATTGTTTTGTTCGAGTTTATATCACAAGGATGCATAAAAGTCTTTTTTATTTCGTTAGAACAATCTTTCAAACTTTTTTTTACTAAGTCATGAGGGAAACGACGTGGGGAAAGGTCGCATAGACTGATGCGCCTTCTGGAATAGTCGCAATATTTGATGCGCCTCTTCCTCAGGTTACCCTAAGTCTCTGCTCTCCTTGGGTTTGTAGACATCTCATTTCTGCACCTCCCGACAATCATTCGGTGATGATTGGGCCGTATGTTTAGCATACAGTGCGATTTTATGACATTTAATAAAACCGTCATCAAGTGGTAGCTCAAATACTCGTGTCCACCCCTTGGCCGTCATCTATGTGCCGATAAGGTCGTTTTGACAGTAATTAGAGTTAATTTGGAGCCGTGTCAGAAACCGTCTCAACCCGTCTCGAAATATTCTGAAATTCCATCGCCGAATTTTATTTAATTATTATATTTCGACAAAATATCTTGCCTTGCAAAATAAGGAATCTGTGTATTTAACTTTTTCCAAAATTAATACTGCAAAATCTTTCTTGCTGAGTAGGAAACCACTGGAGATAGGACGCAACAGGTGCTGCGCCTCTTTGAAGAGCCGCAGTAGCTGCTGCGCCTTCTCCTGGACCTGTATTTTAGCTGTTTCCGTCTTTCTAAAACCCTACCTCGTGATTAGTATAAATAGAGGCCTTTATACCTCGTACTATTCACGTGAGTGTCCTCCCATTCTCTTCTCTCTCTTTGCATTCTAGACCATGTGCTCTTACTTTTGACAACAACGTGCTTGATCTATTCGACCACGTTAGCTCGAATCCTTCCGGGTACACGTCACGTTTTGTATGACCGACCCACTTGACCACTATACACCGACTTAAACAACACATCTTTAATCAACTTTATTTTCTTTTTTAATTCAAAGGCACTTTCATATACATTAATCGAGTCTAGTTACCTATAAAAAATATTTTAGTTAAATCTCGCATCACTAACATGTAAGTCTGAGGGTGTAAATCCCAAAATTCACAACTTTGTAATTTTATTTTAATGTAATTTTGCTATTCACGTCATATAGATGCCAAATAATCACGTTATTTACTTTAAAATACCTTTTTAAATCGTTTTCTACGAAGTTAGCAGAGGAACATGTTGGAGAAGGGACGCATCAGGGGATGCGCCTTCTGGAAGTGACGCAGCACTGGCTGCGCCCCTTCTAGAGGCTGCATGTCCTGTGGTTCCTCTTTCTTCTTCCTCGAGCCTTTTCTGGTTTCGTGTTTTGTTTTGTTTTTCAGATTTCATTCTTTTCTTTTAGTTTTTATGTCCAAACCTTATTTTATTTAATCTTTTCAGATTTAAATTATCGTTAATTAATACTGAATGATTTTCGTCCTCAAAATCAATTCCGAGTTCAAGAATTTCGATTTTCCATATTGGAGTTCTTCAATTCGACTATTGTACAGATTTTCTAAATTTTATTCTTTATTTTATTTTATTTCTTTTAGTTTAATTCATTCTAGTTTTTAGTTCGTGTAATTAATTGATCTGTTTCTTAATCCAACTTTGTATCACTTGTAATTCGTATCCAACGCCTCATATTCATCTAAAAATTTATTAAACCACTTTCTTCGAGTTGTAATAAGTAATTAACCGATTAATTCACCCAACGAACCTAACGGATTGCGATTATGACTTTAACAGACAAAATCCAACCCGGGAACAGGTGCAACACGGGAAGCGCCTCTTCCAGAGTGCGCATTACTAGTTGCGCCTGTTCTGGGATGACATTTGCCCCTGAACTCTAATTGCTCGACTTAATTTGTCTATAACCAACAAATATATACTAATATCACCTAATTAATACATATTTCGAGTTATTTGTTTTATTTTCTTTTCTTTTAGTTCTTGTGTATTATTTTACTTCTTTGATTATTTATTTTAATTCTTTTTACTTCTTCATTCTTTCAAAACTTCCTTTCTGGCATCATTGTGACGTAAATACATTGTATTCGTACTTTACTTGTATTTTATTCTCATGTATTTATATCTTGTTATTCACAAGTAATTAATCTAAATCCCGATTTGACCATTAATCTTTACTTGCTAATCCACCGACATAGTATATACTTTCGCATGTTAATTTTTTGTTTGTTGCATAGCATGCATATAACCGATAATATATCGAGTATTAAGAACAATCTAATCATTAGTAGAGGCCGCAATCGAGGTGGGCGAGGTTAGGTGTTCGATTAAAGAGCTTCCTAACACGTACCCTCAGCCCTTACTTGGAATCTCTGTGAACATCCGTGTTCGTGGGCTTACGAGAGTCATTCTAAACATAGAATGCTAAGGGTGACTAGTTCTTGGTGTTCATGTCACTACTTTGTGTCTTAACATGACATGAAGTATACGAACGGTTCCAATTTTCCACAAAAATTGGTGGCGACTCCATAAATGCAGGCTTGTTCAACCTTTCATCGGTTTCAAATCCTTTCAAATCGGTTACAACCCATGACGTCCTTTGTTTACAAAGTTCCTTGGGGATAAGTGCCGCCACTTTAACGATATTCAATCGCGTGTGGTGTGGGTGGTTTGGTCCACAGCATACCACTTGTTTGATGAAATGTGCAGAAGACGATTTACACCCTAGTCACCCATATGAATCCACTTGTCCTAGCTGTTTTTCCATTGATCGTTTACATTATCATCTTTGTTGTCTTAATTTCATTAGCTTAGTTTTAAATCCAAAACCCAAGTATTGTGACATTCTCATGATTAGGATAGATAGACTTAGAAACCCAAGGCACACCGTCCCATGGATTGACCTTGACTTACCATTGTGTTGGGTTAAGTTTATAAATGTTTGTTTTCCGTGCGTGCCGACGACTTCCGCGCACCAGGACCCCTGCCAGACGTCGTGACACCACACGAGTTACTCCATACTCAAGTCATAAATGTGCACATCCCTCTTGGACTCCAAGAGGCAACCCAAGCGTAAGACTGTCTTCTGATCCGTCTTACGTCTCCTCAACAACCTAACACAACCACACCAACAACCCCCCACCAATCTTCTCCAACATCACAAGCAACCATATACACATAATGAATTCCAAATGTGTCATTCCACATTAACATGAACCACAATATGACATGAATACATATATTCATCATTAATTCAACTAATTAACTAACAATCTTCCAACTTCATGTTATAATGCAAATTCAAATGATAATATGAAACTAGCATTACTTATCCATTAGCCTAACATGATAAATTTCCATGCTAACATGCTCCCAACATTAATTTCCCTACTAATCATGTTATAATGCAATTATGACATATATTAGAGAATTCATGGCAATTAACACAAATGCAAACAAACATATTACTAAGACCAAGTAAGGAAAACCCGACCTCTTGCAAATCTTGAATCAACAAGCACACACATTAGAAGGGCTCCTCTAAGAAGTCTTCTCCTACATTTAATTAAGAAAATATTATCACAGTTATATGCTACAAAAATAATAATACTAATTAAACCACTTGATTACCAAAAACCCTAATTAAATTCCCATAATACAAATCACCCAAAATCTAGGGTTATTAATAACAAATACGAGAAGGAGAAGGAATCAATGACTTACAAATGTAAAGAAATGAGAAGGGTAAGGGCTTGAACACAAAATCTTCAAAGTAAGGTGAGAATCTTTAAGGATAAGGTGGAAATCGAGAGGGATAAGTTTGTAGGATATTTTAGACGGGTTTAAAGTAATTGAGAGGGAGATGGGACTGTTTAGGGTTGAAAGATTAAGCGAAAATCTGCAAAGAGAGTATTTATATCAAGGCCCAACACGCGAAAACAATGTCTGGGTTCGTGCACTCGGTTGAGTGCTCGGTGGCACTCGGCCAAGTGCACGTCACTCGGTCGAGTGCACTAGCCACTCGGTCGAGTGACACACAAGCAGGAAATTTCTCAGCCCAGAAGACACTCCGTTAATTGACTCGTTCGAGTGCTATGCCACTCGGTCGAGTACGCTGTCGTACTCGGCCGAATGTACATCTATAAAATCCGATGTATTACAAAAAGTCACAATATGCATAAAGACTCGGCGTGATCCAAGATAGTTATAAATCGCCCAAGTGGTGTCGCCTATTATGCTAAGCTTAGTGCAAGAATAGTCATGAAATAAAATGCAGTATCATTATAGCCATACTATCAAACAACACAAACTACACTAAACTATTTTTTCCATTTTTTTGGTTTTTATGAATTTTTTCAAAATTAAAGACAATACAAGCAAGAATGCAAGAAATATATCAATATAACAAATAAGTCACCTCCCCAAACCAAACAACACAATGACCTCATTGTGACCTATCAGCAAGAGTCACAACACAATAGTCGGGACGATAAGTATTAGAGAGAATGACTAAACACTATGAAAATGCAAGAAATAGAAAGAAAGCTTGAGACCGCCACAAATCAGTAATAAACATTGGGAGGTAAGCAGTCACCTGCTACTGCTCGCAGTCTAATCCTTTCCTGGGATCATTATCGTTGAATTCTCCAAGAATGTAAACATTGTAGATACCTTATTTCTGCACCTCCCGCCAAGCAGTAGATGATGATTGGGCCGCATGTTTAGCATACGTTGCAATTTTATGACATTTAATAAAGTTTTCGTCAAGTGGTAGCTCAAAACTCGTGTCAACCCCTTGATTGTTATCTACGTACCGATACGGTCGTTTTGGCAGTAATTAGAGTCCATTTGGATTATGGGTAAAAAATCGTCTTCATTTTCTAAAACCGTCTCGACCCGAATCGGAATATTTTGGAAATTCATCGTGCAAATATTATTTTATTATAAACTTTTGACAAATATCTTGCCTTAAGAATAAGGAAGTCGTAGATCTTCCCTTTTGCTATTTCTTTTCTGGAAATCTTTCTTGCTGAACAGGAAAAGCCTTGGGAGAGAACGCAGCAAGTGCTGCGCCTTTTGGAAGTGCCGCGGTGTTTGTCGTGCCTTTTCCTAGGCCTGTTTCCCAACAGTTTCCATCCGCTTCAAGATCTCCTCGTGATTATTATAAATAGAGTGTTTTGGCCCTCAAGATTTTTCATGTGAGTGTTCACCCTTCTCTTCTCTCTTGGCATTCTAAGTCCACGTGCTATTACTACCGACACCTATGTGCTTGATCTATTCAGCCACGTAAGCCCGATTCATATCGTGGTACCCGTCAACTTTGCATTGACCAACCAAGCTTGACCCTTACACTCAATCAATCAATTTACAAACTTGTTACTTTTCCTTGTTCATAAGGGCACTTTCATACGCATAATCCGAGTCGAGTTACCACTAAATTGACGTTTTAGTTAAATCTCGCTTCGCTAACATGCAAGACTAAGGGTATAGATCCCAAATTTATAATTTGTCTCATTTACTTTGTAATTATATTGTGTGAATTTATGTCACGTGGATGTTAATATTTCACTAAAACAAGTTTCTAAACCTTTTTTTAATGAAGTCAGGAGTGATTCGACGTGGGGAAAGATCGCATAGACAGACGCGCCTCCTGGAATAGTCGCAGCGTCTGTTGCGTCTCTTCTTGAGGCTGCCCTCAATTTCTGCTCTCCTTCTTCTTCCTCGGGTTTCTTCTTCCTTTGTTCCTTTCTTATTTTCCTGAATTTCTTTCCTTTATTTGTTTCAATCAATAATTTCTTATTTATTTTTCACTGATTCCTTTTCGACCTAAATTGCTAATAATCAATGTTAGTCGGTTTCCGTCATTAAATGCAAATCCGGGTTTGCGAGGTTCGATTTTCACTATCAAATCTCTCGAGTTCGGCCTTGATACATGTTTTCAATTTGTTTTGATTGCTAATACGACCTTTAATCTATAGTTCGACTTTGTAATCCGACTTTAATTCATAAAAGTGCCAATTCGAGTTCGTCCTCGTTAAATCTGACTTTCTTGTTTAAATCCAACCTTAGTAGTCATGATAATTTGACCTTGACGAGTCCGTAATGAGCCTTGTACATATAAAACATGATAAATCATTTCCTTTGAGTTGAAATCAATTGAACCATCAACAAAACCTCAAATCTACGTAAATGGTCGTGGGTCTAACTTTTACAGTCAGAACCCACCTCCAGAACAGACGCAAGGCTTGATGCGCCTCTTCTAGAGGGCGCAACACTTGTTGTGCCTGTTCCGAGGTGGTTTCTGCCTCTAAAATTCCTCGCCTTGATTCAATTCGAGTATAATTCCCTAATAATCGACTAATATTCCTAATATCGCCTAATGTTGATATTTCGAGTCATGTTTCACTTATTTCCTTTTTTATTTTAATTTATTTTTATGTTTTTCTCCTTTTATTCTTAAAACTTCTTTTAAGCATCTTTGTATCGTAAATTCACGTAGTTCATTTGTGATTTATACCTTGTATCAAATTATGTTTTGTTTTATATTGTTTGTTTAACATATAATGAATGTAAATGTTCACTTCAACCATTAATTCTTATTTGTATAAATCCATCGACATAGTTAGTATAATTCACATGTATCTAATGGATGTTACATATCATGCATATAATCAACGATATATCAAGTATAAATAACGTTCCCAATCATTAATAGAGGCCGCTATCGAAGCAGGTGGGTAGATATTCGATTAAAGAGCTTCCTAATACGTACCCTCACCCCTTACTCAAGATCTCAGTGAGCATTCGTGTTCATTGGCGTCGCAAGAGTCACTCTAGACATAGAATGCTAAGGGTGAGGAATTTCTTAGTGTTCATGTCACTACTTTGTGTCTTGGCATGTCCTGAAGTATTCGAATGGTTCCAATTTTCTACAAAATCGGTGGAGACTCCTCAAATACAGGCTTGTTCAACTTTTCACCGATTTCAAAGCCTCTCAAATCATTTACAATCCATGATGCACATTGTTTACAAATTTCCGTGGGGATAAGTGTCGCTGCTTTAACGGATTTTTTACCAAGCGCAGAGTGCGGGTGGCTTCGTCCACAAACATTAGATGCAACAAATAATTCTGAAATTAAACCCCAAAAATAGATTTTTTTTTTTTCGAAAGATCAAACCCTAGAAAAATCAGGAATTTCTAAGGTGATTTGGGGAAAAATGATTGAAAATAGATTGTTGAATGAAGGAGTAGTATGTAGTGTTTATTAATTTGCAGTTTTCTTGATGAAGTGGTAGGCTTATCGCACACCTAACAAAGATACCCTAGACTTAGCTAATAAACAAACGTATTTAGGGAAGTAGGGTCGAACACAAGGAGACGAGAGTTGCAAAATGATAAGCTATGAATGGAATTCTATCAATGTCGATTACGAGTGGGTGTTTTGATTAGTTGATTAAAAATGGTAACAAGGCAATGATTATAACAATGATAATAAAGAATTTAGAGAAATGGGGTTACACATGCAAACTAGTAATTACTTATAATAATAAAGAATTTAGGGAAATGGGGTTACACATGCAAACTAGTAATTACTCATGCAAAATTAGGAAAACATAAAATCGATAGTTGTTTAGGTCTATTAGCAACCACCTCTCGGCCTTATTGCTAACCATAGAACGATTACTAGCGAGCTCTCGCCTATATTTGATCGGGCTACTAAAAACATGCTTAGTCTAATTCTATTTCTGTCTCTGGACCTTAGGAAACGAATGAACAAATTAACCAAATATTTTGATCAAGAATCAAAAATTAATGATACATAACAAGCATGTGATAGAAACAACAAATCGATATTAAAACATCTTAATTCAACAATTATAAACTACTAATCATGCATGATTTCCCTACTCCCTAGATTAAGAAATTGCTCACACATAATAACAACTAAACTAATAACAATTGATGATATAAAAATAAACATAAACTAATGCCAAGTAATATGACCCCAAGGGGTAGGGGTTGCGTCTTGGGATCGTATGCAAATCATCAATTTTTCACTTTATCTTCTTTTCTTCATTTGATCAACAACCAAAACCAATTTCTCCTTCCTCGGGATTCATGGTTCTTCCTAAAACGCCCGTCTATGGCCAAGACTCACTTCTCATTAGCCTCGTGATTGCCAACATGACGGTCGGGAAAAAGCTACAATTCGCTTCATTTCCTACAAAATGCAACAAATACATGCAAAACACTTAGAACACGGAATTAGCTCACTTAATCACTTTATAAAGTGTAACAATCATATAAAACCGAGCTAATAGAGGAAGGAAAATCATATAAAAAAAAGCACATATTATGAAGACTAAAAGGAATTTGAATTGATGTGTGAGATAGCAGATAGGGTAATTGTCAAGCAAGAAGAGAAAGGAAAAAGTTTTGTGCGTTGCATAGTTTGTGTTTCGAAAACATTGCTCTAAGTTGTCTTATTTTGTTCGGAATAAACACTAAAAGCCATATTACAAACATAATGGGCCGATTCAACCATTAATGGCTTGAGTCACTACCCCAAACAACCCATTTACCAACACGAAAAGCTTTGGCACGTAATTCAAGACTCTTGTTCCTCATTTGCCATCTATGGGGCGATTTACCATCCTAGACAGCTCTGTTCCAAGTGCGGACAACTCCTTTCTTTACTCACTGGAAGGATTTTTACTCAATTCCCGTACGAAAACGTCGCCTCATGTAACTTCATGAAAATGTAAGTTTCCCCCCTCACAATTATAAGACTAAAAGAAATAAATGATGGAAATAAACTAAATATAAATTTAATTAAATGCATAAAATAAAATAAAAGTTGGATTTAACACATCATTAACATGAATGTATAGCAAAATTACTTAAGGCTCTCAACAAGTTATCAAACGCACTAGCGCAATCCTTGGTAAAGTGGCAATAGAAATGCAAGAAATCAAGCATTATGGTACAATTTTTTTTAAAAATGGTTGTTATGAACCTCCTTGTTCAAAGACAAATCTAAACTCCCAATCTGTTTTATTAAAGGATGGGACCGCATAAATCAGCTCGTCATCTTTTATAGCAATACGGGATCGAGACGTATCTTTTGGTGGATGAGAATCAGATTCGTGTGGTTTCACATCGACATCGAAAAGAGAATGTGATAGCTTCTTTGTCTCTTGACTTTCAACATAGTAAAACTCATTTCTTGCAAGAGCGGTTTCTATCTCACCTAAGATGTCCTTTGAAAAAGTAAACTGGTGACTTTCGAGATGGCTACTTATGCCACCATTTAAGGCTGCTTTAATATAGCATCCATTTCGACCTCCCAAGAGTAATTAATAGGTTTACCCCAACGAGGTTCACAATCCAAGGGGTTGGTAAAAGAGTCAACAAAAATCCCACTATGGTCGTTGCATTCATTTTCCCCCAAACTATCTTTCTCAAAAGGGAAATTTCATTCATAACCTCAACCATACCACTCTCAACTATCCTATTAGCATCAAATTCAATAAAAGAAAAGCTTTTGAACACACTAGAAGTATGAGGTGACGGAGTCAAACCAATTGGTTCATAATCAAGCAAGCATATACTCATCGTCATCTTCCTCATCATCATCTAAGATATTATCTTTCCAAGAAGGGGAATAAGTCTTAGTGAATGAGCATGTTGAGGATGGGGGATCATAGACAAAAGAAGGTGTCTCACTCTCATGTATTTCATCTTTACTCTCAAAATAATCAAGGAGTTTTTGAAAAGTGACCTTGATTGCCGTCATATTATTTATACCGGTTTTCCAAAACTCTTGGTTAGCTACCTCTTCACATTTAGTGTGCATGAATCCTATAAAACCTCAAAAGTCCTTGCTATTCATGTGAAGATTCTATCAAACAACACATATCGAAATTCCCAATGTAAGAGAGTATAATCACAAGACCAAGTATGAGACGTATAGTTGTCAAACCGTGCAAGATACTCATGAAATGGCTCATTTTCATTTTGAGAAATATTAAATGAATACATTAGACACAGCGAACAATGGTCATGAGGGTCCTGACCATAAACAAAAGCTAATAGGAAATGATGATAATGCTCTCAAGGAACTGCCGTACCTTGTGACAAAGGTGGAAAAATCTAGAAACAAAATAGTAAGAAGTAATAAAACAAATTCGTCTCCTCGGCAACGGTGACAAAATTTGATCGGCTAAAGTCGTATCACCAAATCAAAGATAATAACCTAACGATCAAACCTAAAGCTATTGTAGTCGGGGTCGAACACTAGGAGATGGAAGTCACTACTAATTACTAAACTGGTCTAAATTATCCGATTTCTTATGTTTGTTTGATTTTGATTTCTAAACTAAGTGATTACGAGAATTAAAGCAAATAAAATTAATATATAAGTGACTAGGATCTCGGGTTCACTACGAGATTCATATGGAATGTATAGCAGATTAATCAAATCAATACATAATGCAATTAGACAAGTGATAAGTCCTTTCTGATCGATTATAAGACTTAGGATTATACTAACGGGCTTTCGCGTCTTATTAACTAAATGTGGACCAAGCCACCTGTACCGCGCGCACCCACACATTTTCGAAAGGGATAGATCTTTCGTTTAAGCGGAGACACTTATCCCCACGGAACTTTGTAAATAAAGCACGTCATGGGTTGTAACCAATTTGAAAGGCTTTGAAACCGATGAAAGGTTGAACAAGCCTGCATTTGTGGAG
>JAOWBH010162608.1:0-11171 GCA_028566215.1 Silene coronaria
AATATATGCAGTTAATCAAATAAAGATTCATCAAACTAACAAAAGCTACTATCAATACTCATTCAAAATTAAGTATGTGTTTGGCCTTACTTTTAAAAGTGTTTCTACTTTTTAAAAGCTTAAACATGGCCACACACACACAATTTTTGGAAGTTAAAAGCTACTTTTAAAAAGTTTGTAGTCATTTTTTAACCTTCAAAAGTAGAAGCATCAATTTGGTGCTTCTACTTTTACTTCTACTTTTAAGATAATTAATTTATAATTGACACAATTATATACTGTAAACATTTTAATAAAGTAAAATAAATAATTTTTTCATTTATAACTTTTCATTATCTATGAAAAGAGATCCATCTTGATATACTTTTTAATAATAATTTGTTCATTTTCAATTCTGTTATGTAAAAAAGCTCTTTTTAAGCAAAATGATGGCCAAACACCTATAAATTTTTCAAGGAGCAGCTTATTCAAAAACTCATTCTTAAAAGTTTAAACAGTTTGCTAAAAGCTAGGCCAAACATGCTCTAATACAGTAATATTGCTTAATGAAGGGAAACAATAAATTAGATGAGAAATTACTTGCGTTGTAATTGATTTTAGCGGTCTTGACTTTCGATCGACGACAAATCGGCAAAAAAGACCCACGATTTGATTTTTGTACTGCTCTTTGTGATTTTTTTAATCTTGTTTTCCTGTAAAAAAAAAGGTAAAATAGGGTAATTATAGGTAGCTTTTGTCCTTTTAACTATGTTAATTATATCTTTGTTAGTTTCTTTACATATTTAAGCTTCTGTTTCTTTGATATGCAGAGCAAGAATCACGCAGAAAATCAATGAGCACGCAATTTTTTTAATAGTTTTTTTAGTTTAGGAAATCTTTTAAAAAAATCAGCCCGGGCCATGGCCCGGCCGGCCCAGACCATGCTTCGTCAATGTATAGAACTAGTTAAACTTATAAAAACTTAACTAAACTCATAGAAAAAATGGGTAATGAATTGAACTGGACTTTTTTAAACATAACTTAAGGAGCTAATGAACTCATAGGGCCTTAGCTTTTCTAAATAGAACTCATAAGAGTAGAAGTGAACTTATTTGAGCTTTACTTTTCTGATCTGAACTCATAAGAGCGGAATTGAACTTAAAGGAGTAGCTTTATGTCCAAAAGAAAAAACTTGCCTTAAAGCAGCTCCAATGCTAAGCCAAAATTCTACCTATTAGCTTGTAGTCGCATCATCCGAATTTTGGTTATTATGATTTTTCTTAAAAGATCTGGTTATTATAGCCATGGGTTGGATTTGCCCCTACGGACACTTAGTGTTTTCGACAACATACGACACATGTCAAACAACGTGACACTTTAATACTTTTCAACACTTCATTTTATACAACAAAAACTTCCTAAAAGAACCGTATCAAACACTCTAACACCGTGTCATATCCGATATGTATAGTCGAGTTGGATTAACAAATACCAATTGGAGCACTATTTTAATTATTTGATAATTTGTGCACAACTAACCGTTACATAATGTGATAATGGTAACACTCATGACAAGGCACATGAGATGTCATATTAATCAAGGTGAATTAGATTTATTAGGTCATCACCAACAGAAAAGGCTCTTGGGAGTTGGAAGGAGTTACCCTATAATACAAAGTGACATTAATAAACTAATGATTAAGATAAACTCATTTGTAATATTTAAATGCAAAAAAACAAATCCATGGATAGCTAGAGATAAACATATGCTTTTAGGATCCTTAATGCATTATTACGCACTTAAATTAACACACATGCTTACAAATTTAGGGCTGCGCCTTTGCCTTTTTCTCTTTGCTTTTATTGTTAAATTATACGTCGACACGTCATAAAATAATGGAGAATATTGCGTCAATCTTATAAGGCTGGTTAATGAAAATAACGTCTTCACCAATTGAATTTTAGTTCCATATTACATTTCAAAAAGTCACTTATTATATTAAGGATAGATAATTGTAGAAAGCGTTTTAGATTGCGCTTGTAAATATCTTTTGAGGTCCTATTCTTTTGTACATAATTTCAGTTATTATAAGTTCATTTTAGTTCTGTTGAAGTCGATCCAGTTCAGTTCAGTTTATTTTTAAAAACTTATAAATTCAGTTCAGTTCAATCCAGTTAATGTTCATTCAGTTCAGCTTCATAATAACTAGTTCCAGTTGTAAAAAAAGGGCATTTAATATCCTTTTATTCATTTTTATTGTGAAGATAACTGATAACTTCAACGCAGGAAGAGACGTCACACACTCACACACATGACTGCCCTATAACGACGAAATACGAGAGGATTAACTACCTTATGAACCAAATGTCTATCATTTATTGTCAATTTATTTTAGAATGAAACCTTATAATTACGTTTGTAAAGTTGATCTTTCTCTTTTCACTATCCGAGAATTAGACATATACATGTATCTAATATAAAATATATTTTATTCGTTCTTAATTTCCAGTGTGATACAGTATAATGTTATGTCTCAAGCTATTTCAATGTTTTTTTTTTGACTATAGAGAAAAAGGGTGTTTATAGTACCCCAAATATTACAGAACAAATTAAACGACTAAGTTGCATTAGAAGCTATTTCAATGTGTGATGATCTTTTAGAAAATTTACCAGTTGGCTTTTAATGAAACTCGGTAATTAAGTAGAAAGTAGTTAGTATGTGTGCAATGCACTAAATAGATTCATTTGGGAAAAACTTTACACAAATTCTCATTAAAGACGGACACTATTCGTCACAAGTTGAAAACGGATAATGTTTCTCTTACAATATACAAGTGGTACTATTCATGGGGTGCTTTATTTTCTCCCACTTGTCTTATTGTGAAAGGGCAATATCCGTCTTCAGCTTATGCCAGGTAGTGCCGTCACAAGCAAGACGCTTTGAAATCGTTTAAAAGTCCTTGACCAATTATCTGGTTTTTTGGTTGGATATAGCAAGTGATATTTGCTAGTTACCAATAGAATATAGATAATATAAAGTAATGAAAAGAGTAATGAGGGATCAACATCACGAAACAAAAGTAAATAATTTTAAGGAAAAAAGGATCCAAATAAAAGCAACACGATGTAAGTTGCATAGTGTTATTGTTACTGTGGAATCTAACTGGATAATGACGTATGCAACTCAAATGGGTTCTCATTCTCATTACTGTTATTATTGCTGTTTTTTTTAAGGAATTTAACTACGAGCTAAGACCAACGTTTTCTAACTGACTAGATTTGAATATAACACATTAGCTAGCCACCAAGTCTTTTGCGACGGGTATTTGTCACAAGCTTGCGACGGGTCAATTACTATTCATGTGGGTGGATAAAATAAAATAAATTGTTATTTTTTAGGCACTCTGTTTTTGTCTTATCTAACCTACATGGGTAGTATTTGACTTGTCGCAAGCTAGGTCCATCACAGCTGAGAATTTATGCTAGTTTAGTTTGCGAATAGCTAATACAGAGTGTTTTATTTAAATAAATAAGAGTTTGATTGAGATATTTTATGAGTAGATTTCTTATAAAAATTCACAATTTAACATAGCCAATCGCGGAGAGGACTTATTCCCTAGGTAACACTGAAACGGATACGAAGACAAAACGGACACATGATACGATATCCCACATAAAATTTCAAACATGAATTAAACACGTCATGTATGCAAAGGATAAGCATAGTTTTATCATGAAAAGTCGTTAAATTACAACATAAGTATCCTCGAGTTTAATTTATAAAAAAAAAGTTATAAAGAGTGTCAAAACATTAAGAATATTAATGAAGTATTTAATACATGTTTGTTAAATATTCAACACGTATTTATGTGTATCATGCAAGTGTTGGTGCGAGAGACCCACACACATACAGTAGATGAGTAGATGAGTAGATGAGTAGATGGTAGAAGCGTTCGTGCTTCCTAAGCTTATTATTGTCACCCCAGTCTCGATTCCTTTTCTAGCACAATATTAAGTTATGTCATTAATTATTCGTTTTGCTTTATTATTTTATCCAAACAGCATCATTAAGTTTAGCAAGCTCTATCTTTAAAGTCTCTCTTTGAATTGCGATGTTATTCGATGAGCTTTGGACCGCTTTCAAGTTGTTTTTTCCCATTTAAAGAAAGTCACAAGAGCAACATGTTATTAACGGGATTTGAATCTAGCCAAATTACGAGTAGCGCCCATGATAACATTATCAGTTAAGCTAAACGAACACATCAGATGGTGACCCCGATTTGGTTGATGACTTGACAAGGTTTAATGTAGACCAAAGACATTTAGGCATTAAAATTAATATCTATAAGAAGATGAGGAATAATTGATGGCTAGATATGAAGATATGATTAAAAAAGGGGATAGGTGGAGTGGTGGTATGTGTAAGTGTCGTAGCATATTCGAAGACGTGATCATGTCAAGAATTAGCAAATTATGTGATGCGAATAGCCCATCAATTTAACTTTACACGATGGAACCATAATTCCACACATTTTAGCTGACATTAACTATTCTACATTTTATACATTTAAGCATGATTCTCTATATGGCCACGTCAATCTACGTCCACCGCCCTTGATCCTTATTGCTTTCATCCATCATCAACTATGTAAGTATATATCTACGAAGCGTCTTGTTTATGACGGGCAGTGTGTCCGTCACAAGTTGAAGATGAATAGTGTCTCTCTCGTAATAAGATAAATGGGAGGACAAGTGGAGGAAAATGGAGCACTCCATGGATAGTGACACTTACATATTGTGAGAGAAACACTATTCGTTTTCAGCTTGTGCCGGATAATATCTCTTTAAAGAGAATTTGTGATATGTTTAATTGTTTATACCCCATCTTAATCTTAATTTGTCAGTAAAGTCGTAAGAGGTGGTGCTCATAACCAGGTTTAAATCTCATTAACATCAAAATTGCCCTAGAGACAATTTAATTGTGACGGTGAACAAAATAGTTGTACAAGTAGAGAGTAGGGATAATTTAGATGTTTATTACTTAACTTCCCTAAATTCAGTTAGGAGCGAGCCGTTTATTGAGTATATCAAAGAAAATGGGACAATAATCCTTTCTTTAGTAAAGTGACAATAAAAATGGGAGCAATAAAGTAATATTATCATATTAAGAGGTTGTTTGGTTGCCCCTTAAATAACAAAGAAATTTTAATTCATGTGAATTGTAAATTGGGTGGGTTGTTTGGTTACCCCAATTCATATGAATTGACACTTCTCATGAATTCTAATTCCTCCATAATGGAGGAAGTCGCTTATCTAGGTCTCTCTAGGTGAGTGAGAATGCCTACATGAATTAGAATGTCTACATGCAACCAAACAACATTTTCTAATTCACATGAATTCTAAATTCATGTGATATGATACTTCCTAGGCATTGTAAGTTCCCACATGTAACCAAACAATCCCTAAGTGTGTAAATATTTTAAGTGTGACTGTTATATTGTTTATCACGACCTCATTTTGTTAAACTTTACTTGTATGCTTTATTTTACCCCTATGGTTTATTCATACATGACAATCTAATCGAATACTATGATACTAACATATTTTAAAACTATCAAAACACAGTATGTACATGATATTCTATTACACATTTCCCATACTAATAACTTGAATAATTTTCTTAGGATATTAAATTAATAAGGTTAGGTTATTACATAAGTCTTGTTTATAACCGTCACAAACTTATATCCTCTCACAACCCTTCACACATTTGCCCTCTCAATAACTCTGCCACTTACTATTTGTGAGAGGTCACAAGCTTGTGACGAAAAATACTCATCACAAATGCCTATACAATATTACACGTAAATTCTAATATCTTTGTTTCTATTCTATACGGGTCAATGGGTTATGTAGTCATACTGATATTATACTAAGTTTAATGACAGTTGAGCAGGTGCATGCACGTGATAATATGAACATGAATTTGGTCTAAAGCATCATCCGTCCACTATATATATTTGACCATATCCACAAATTTGAATTGTATTGGTTAAAAAACAGTATGGTGTATACTACAGTATATGAAATGATGTCGTTACTCATATTGTTGACATGGCACGCATCAATACAACTAGTTGAAAAGTCAATAATGATTTGTGCCACTTGTTCACACAAGACTTTGATGCTAGCTTGTCACTTGGTCCCACTTATTTGTCCATAGTTTCACCTTCATTTGTGTTGTGGTGTGGCCTCATTACCCGGTAAAGTTGACCCGACACTTGAATTTAAGACCCGAACTGATCTGAATCGATTTAATCATATCTGAATGTTTATTATTAAAAACTGATTATTATTCTCAAATAACTTGATATTAGTTGACCCGACCCAAAATGACCCGACCATAATTCTGCTGACCCGAAATGAACCGCCCCGAATCCGACATGGTTGACCTGTTTGTCAGGTCTTGGTTAGTGAGCAAAGTCGGGATTTGCAGTTAGGAAGAGCGAAAAATTTCACCGTGATCAGAACGAACAAGTTACGACATAAAGCAATTTTGAAAATTTTGAAAATTTTAACTAAACTTTCGAATTTTTCCTTGATTAATAAAGGTAGGGGTAGATCAAGTAGTCAAGCTTCAAACTATTGGCTTTATAGATGAATATTTAACACTTAATTATCGAGTTAAGGTGATAAATTTGCATCGTAATAAATTATTTTAACAAATTCTCATTTAAAACAAACATTATCTATCTTAAACTTAAAACATGTCAAATATATACCAAATTATCCCACTTGTTGCCTAGAAAATGTCAAATATTTTGTCATTATTACCACCATGTGGTAGTATCTGACTCGTCGGGTACTCGTCTTAAGCAAAACTTACCACAAAATATTAACGCAGTCGTCGGACCCCCTTCCACCATAACTAAGGTGGGCCGTTGATTGTTACAAATAAGCTTAGAAACAAACGTTATACATTGTTTTGTTATTTGGAAAGATACATAGAAATATGATAGTAGTGCAAATAGTGGTTTAAGTGTACTACGTAATAGTACTACATCGTCGTTATCTTCCTGCCTGTTTCTCAAGTCAATGTTCTTTGTTTTAGTAGTTTAGATAGCTGTATTTTTGTAGTCAATGTTCATTTTGTGTAGTTAACTAAGTTAGGTACACTTACACGCATGAGGTCAGAAAGATTTTGCATTTGTTTTTTTATTAAGTTTGTGGTAATCTTAAACACACCACCGTCATATTCTCGTTATATACCGGAGTTTATTATAATTATATAATTATTATTATGAGAATATATCATAACAAATATATTACACATTTTGATAATAGTTTTATCTTTATTATGGTATAAAAAACAATCTAAACCGATGGGTTTCATGATCAGCTAGTCCAATGTTCGAAAAAAAAAAAAAAAAAAACACATATCATAATATACTTTATGAATGAATTTACAACCACCTAATTGGCTGATTGACACAGAATTAAATCCGGACTATTAAAAAGATAATAACGCTCCATTTCATTTTAAAACCGAAGAGAATCCTTATTAGTTGTTTTTACAAGCGTTTGACTAGTTGAACTATTTAATGATCGAATTAGACTGTTTTAAATAGTGTAAAAGAAGCATGTAGTGAGTTGTAGACCTGTAGCTGATTTATGTGGAGAATAGCATAAAGCCATCAATGGACAAAAAGCACAAGCTAGACTGGTAGATGTAACAGTTAAATCAGTGGCTATATATCATTCCTCGAGGTTACTTGGTTTAACAGCAACCTACTTCCCTTGTCAACACTCTGCCTAGCTTGCAATTTCTAAATCAACAGCATCTTATCAACATACACCACACTTGTTGACCCCATGTGTTTTCACTCCTATTATTATTTACTTTTTCGACTACTCTTTCCGTCTCAATCATCTAAACATTTGCGGACGAGTCCCACACTCCCACCACAAGCCACAAGGGGTCAATGGTACATCAGGGTCAAGCCACCCCGTGCCATTTTGGCATAAGCTGTTCCTAGGACTTGGACTCGTGACCTTTCGATCACACAACAACACCCTAAGCATGTGCATCTAACATTTGTCGATGCACCCTCACATGAATGTAAAACAGAATGTATTGTGCCTTCGAAGTAGTAAGCTATATTCTGAGCAGCGAGTTTCCCTTGTGACGGGCATATCCATCACAATTTACAAGCTTGAGACGGGTCAAGTACTGCCCATGTGGGTAGATAAAGCAAAACAAATTGCTACTGAGATGAGAAGATTTAAGAGAAGTAAAAGGAAAAGGTCATTAGAAGATTAAAAATGTATACGAGTACATCGCTAACATGTTTGAATTACTCCATGTAAAGAACAGTCGATCACAAACTTACAAATCGGAGTTCAAGACATCCGCCTGAAAATTTCAAGATTCCAACCCCATAATATCTTAATGGAAACACCGGTGCATTAATAAAAGTCATACATGAGATTTATAAAAGCTAACACGAATATCAAATTTGTCAAAATACATCAAAATCGTTCCATCCTTCGCTGCTGCAACTACAAGGATCGTGTCCTGAACAATTCCGGAATGCTTTGACAGACACAGTTAACATATTCGAACAATTCGTTCTAGTACCAAGAAAACGTATGAATCTAGTATACAATTTCGTAAGTGGACAGCAATAGATACAATATACAAAATAAAACTATGTGCTACACTGCTGAGAATCCAATAAGTTAAGCTAAGATAATGATGTTTGAATCAGGGACCAGCAACAACTTCACTAGTGTTGACAAATCAAAATGCATCCAAGAAATGTGTATAAGACAATTATAAGGGGCATTTTCCCTTTAATGTTATCTCCAAAGAATATAATGAGATGAGCTGCATTTGTCAAGGAATGCGGTTGTGTTGTGACCACAGTTTGCAACAATTTGTTCAGAACAAGCCAAACCTGTCAAAATCTTCGATTATGCTGGATCACTCTTTGATCATATCTCACATTTCTCGTAATTCCTCTTGAATTAAACCTAATGACCAAAACTTGTTCCTGTCTAATGACGTGTCCGGTTATTGTAAGGTCCTTGACGGCATTAACCCTTTGGCGTGTTGACTTTCCATCTCAAGATCCATCAAAGACTTTTGCCTCTGATACTTGTTCCTTTTTGCAGCCATTGCTGAAAATATGAACCCATATGATTGAGGCATTAGTCAAAATATGAATTTCATGACAGCGTAAATAATACTCCGTAGGACATTAAAAGAAGGAAAGATAAACTTTCTCAAGGTACAAACCAGGCAGGTGAGAATATATTGACAGTTTAAAAAGCTCCATCTTGGGCAACGGAAAAACATAAATAACATGATCATTCAGATATGTGAAACTTGGTTAGTTTGATTTTGTTAGTAACTGTCATCATGTTTGATTTTATTGATTCTACATTTCTACTATATGCAGCAATTATCTTTCTGTACCTACCTTGACCACCTTACCTTTCTAAACTGTCTTTGAAAGCTTTGACCAAACTGATATAACTAATAGCCTAACAGCAGGGAAGTACATTAAACAATTCTAGAGAACAACAGACCAGCATCTATTGCAGATCCTGCAGTAGTAATGTCTAGGAAGATCATAGTATTAGTCATCATTGTCATCACCATTATCGCAGTGCCTCTGAATAAGTATCTTCTCCGAGCAAGGTAGGGAGGTCAAACAAACACTCCCTTCCCCTGGCAGTAACAGAGAGGTTGCTTCCAAAAATCGACTCAACACGCAACAAACTATAGTATACTAATTCAGGGCTAAATGATTATACCTAACAGTGGGACAATATAACCATTCTGCACTTTCTTTTGAACATTCTCACACTTTAACACTACCAAATGACCATCCCGCACATCCCGCACAATGACTAGAAACCTCCCACTGGCACCAGAAACCTCCAGTACCATTTTTCTGGCAGTGAAAAATTCAGGGTTTTGCCATAAGGGAGAGGAACATTTTGCGAGAAATTCAGAACATGAGATTTTGGCTATTTTATCTCTTATGGGATGAAAGATTTTAAAAGAGTAAAGGTGGGGGGTTGATGTCCATGGTAACAAATGATTTTTGTATTTTAGGCCTTTTGGATGCCATAAACTCTTTTAAGACTATGCAGGACATCAAAACCAAGTTTAAAGTCTTTTCCAGGAAGATCAGACCCATATACTTTAGTTTTCAGCATGTAACCCGGAAATATTTGAATGTAAATCGGCTTACTCTGAAAAGATATGTAGAAAACCTGTCCATTTGCTGCCTTGAAAGCTACCGAACATGCTTCCCAATGTGATGGTGGAAGAATATTTGGTTTGATTATGGAGGATGCAGCACCAGTATCAAAATATGCAATAACCGGGATTGGTTTGTCATATTTATTTGGGAAAATGTAGATTTTTGCATTTGGAGAAGGCTGAAGGGGGTAAGTTGGAATAATATCATTTTGTGGTTCCGCCTTACAGGCTTCTATGGGGTAAAGAACAAACCTGACAAATTGGTCGGTAATATTATCATCGTCGTCAAAGTCTTGATCTGAATCCCCAGATGAATCTTCTCCAGGTTATATTCCCATAGCCAGAATGGTGTCATCCGTTGGTTCATCATCAAGGGAGTAGATGGACTCAACGTCGGCATCATCAATATCTTCAATTTGTGCTAAATAACCCATCAGATTATCTCGTTTCTTTTTGTTCAGGCAATCTTTTGCATAGTGCCCTTTCTTCTTGCATATATAGCAACGATATATCAGACTTCTTGAACCCTCTCTGTTTTTTCTTTCTGAAAAATTTCCATTTTTTATTTCCAGACAATCGTGGAAATCTTTTCTTCCATTTCTTTTTGTAAATCTTGTCTCTTCTTCCTTCTGAGGATGTACACCCACATTTTTTGGGTTTGCATTTGATGGAGAGCTCTGGATGATCACATGCTTTTCCTAGAAGCTTTCCTTGTTCTTGTAGCTGTTTGAAAAACTTTTGATGGTTGCATAGTTTTTCGAGAGCTACAAGTGATGTCTGATAGAGTTCTCCCAATGTAGCAGCATTCAAGGGTATGTTTTTAAGGGAGAACTGCCTAGCGGTTTCATTTCCTAATGGCTCTGGGAGAGAATTTAGATAAGCTTGTTTGAGGTTTACATCATCCATACCTCCAAGAGC